>NQII01001561.1:254142-269207 GCA_002778355.1 Clitarchus hookeri
CTTAATATTACTTTCCAATATATCATACAAAATGTAACGCAGTATTATTTTGCTTCTATTTTAAAAAAACATTTTGGAAATATTTACATTTACCATTTATTTCCTACAAAAATATGAGCAGCAGGGAATGTTTGCGTATACACGACAACTTTGGCGCCAGCAGAATGTTACTTTTAACGAGGTAGGCCCAGCGGTGAACAAATGCAAGGAAGCGGAAAATACGCTGTGGGAAGGAAATGGAAAATGTTCCGTGTAAGCCTGAGCACACGCGAAAGGTCAGGTCTAAAGGAGATATTTAAATATTGTGCTTCGAGATGTAGCCTTGAGATGTTTACTTCTCTGGCCCCAGACGTGCTCTGTGTAAGCTCTCCCTTCTTGCAGGGCGGGGATTCTCTGCAGGCAGATTTCTGTAGTCGACCCTGTGCAGTGGAGTGGTCTGGGGTGAAGAGTTGTAGCAGAGTCTGTGTCACGGTGCTTTGAAGGAACGTCTCGTGGAAACCCTGCGTTTCTAATTCGCCTGCAGGAGGAAACGCTAGAAACGTTGCCGTGAATTCTGAAAGCCTTAATTTTAATATTAGTTTCCTCTCAAGTTTCAGGTAACGGAATTGCATTTCGTTGGAAGTTCTGTTGTTCTGCTTCTATAATTTAGATTGTCAGAGTTCATTACATGAAAATTCTTGCCCATTACATGTTCTTAAATTATTCCACGTTTCATCCGGAAAAGATAATCTGCTCATGCTTAAACGAAATCCATAAAATTACCGTGTACGCTACCTCGGTACCAAGATATTCAGTAATTTACAAAGCCTGACACAGTATGTGCTACACTGAGATTACAATTAATTTTTTTCTGTTAAAATGCTTTGGACAATATTATGGAAACCTATTTTTATCAATTTTTTCTTAGTTTATACAAAGGACTTATAAAACGCTTTAAAAAGTGATAAAATTACCATAACTGTAGATGTAGTAATAAACTAGGCCAGACAACCAAATATTGAGTACTGCCATCTTTCCTGGATAAGCTATCGCAACTTCAAAAACAATTTTCCCAGTTATATGTTAAGTGAGAGAGCGTGCCTATTCTCAGAACTATAAACAAAAAACTTCTAGCATGTTACCTTAATAGCACCGTTTTGCGTGATTTCGTCTATAGAAAAACACTATTACGCCATAAACTAATGATCATGACATTTTTAATACAATTATGCTACATTAACATTTACATCAGTAAATGAAAAAACTTGATAATTTATTTCAAAAAATACTTCTTCCAGCCGTTTGAACACCTTTAGTGACACGATATGAGAAAACTGGAACATCACGTACACACGTGTTATTTGTAATTTATTCCAAATAACTCATTACTCCAGCAATTTAAACTGTTTCATATTTTTAAGCCAAGGTTCAGTATACACAACTTAGCATTGCTGCTCCCAAGCCAAAATAATTTGCATAGTGAGCGTAAAATTTAGTGTATGTGAAATAAAATTTTTAACTACATGCACATATTTATGTACAAACCACATTCTGGTTCATGTTAATATAGTCATCAACGAACACTCAAAAAGGGGTGTGGGGGAGAGGACATGGAAGATAGTAGAATTTTAAAGGTCCCGTTTTTTGGTTTTTGGCTTGTATCTCGTTTTAACGGTGGGTCCTACGAATAAAATTATTCTCAAGAAAATAAAAGCTTGTAACATTTGCTACAAGATTGTTTATTTTAATTTTTTCTCTGTTCGCCACAGTTTACGAGATACCCACCCGCAAAAATCGTTAATTTATGAAAAACTATTTTTTAACTCACGTTTTTCGTCTAACGTTTGTTTCTAGCACTCCACATCTTCGTTTTACAGGGGAGTCTTCGGGAAAAACGTTGTAGGAAATTTCCTTTGAAATGATATATACATTAATATTTTATCTTCCACTGGGCCAAACTTACAGCAATGTAAACATTTCAGGTTAAATCACCAATTTTTAAAGACAACCTCACATTGCGTTTTTTAAAGGTTATTTATCGTAAGTACCTGAGGAATCAGCACATCCTCCACTACACGATACCCTGTGGTTGCTCGCTCTAAAGCAACGTATTCCAGTTCCACAATGGAAGGGATATATGCACACTTAACCAAAGGAGATTACAGTGAAAAAACTAAAGATATTCCCCTTCCTTTCATAAATGCTCCTCCATCAGTGTACACAGCATTGACGTATACTGCAGACTTATGTGAAAACATCAATCAGCAATGTGTGATCATCACGTTTGACCAGCCTCTGTATTGGAAAGGGAGAGAAGTAGTTGCAGGTGCTAAGTCTGACTCTCATCTATGTACGTGTGGTGCTACCATGTTAAATGCAAACAATGGTGTCAACAGAAGGAACGTCGTATTTTGTAACAGAGAAGAATAACCCATTATTGCATATACACATGTTACATAATATGCTAACAGAAAAGCCAAATATGTGTCAAACTAACTCACAACTGACAGGACTCTATTCCTTGCAGTTAATTCCTAGCTGTTTCTGATAAAACCAAAATAATTCCAGAGACTCTGCTTTAGTACATTTAAAACGTCTAGTTTTATTTATGTTATAAAAATTTTTGTACGCATGGAAAATTTTTATTATAATATACATGTTTTTCCCTGTTCGATGACAGTATATACTATGTGAACTAGGGGCAATATGATAATTCTTACACATAAATTAACATAACAAAGAATTTTATATTACTCATGTTTTCAAGATATGAAATTCATATTTCTAAATAACTGTTATTATTATAAAAAAAAATTCCTAGTAAACCTATACAAAATATGCAATCGGTTTTAATTAAGATGTCATACTATATAACTTTTCCCCAATAGACTGACAATTTGGCACTCACTGTATGTGGGATAAATGACATTTACACAAATAATTTTTAACATATATTATTAGCCTGATTTAGGAATATACATCTCATGTAAGTCTACCTTTTCCACTACTGTCTAAAAATATACCATTGTACTATGGTTTCTAAGGGCATATATATATCTTTATCTATAAACTAAAACTCCAGAAACAGTAAACGACTTTGATAAACAATGTAGCAATTAGTTTAAAGTTTTAATGTTATTTTAATTTACTTATTTAAATAGAAATATATTTCAGATGCAGCAAAACAAGAAGGAACTGAAGTAATATGGTGATGAGATAAAAACTGATGATGTGTAAAACAACGAATTATTGTCCTAATGGTAGAATACTGGANTGGATGAGAACCAGAGATGTGTGGGGCCTTGTAAAAGGCACGCAATTGATGCCATCTCCCCTCGACTGCTGCTTTGGGTTCGCTCTTCGATGCACTCCTCTCGTTCCGACGTCCTCTCGCGATTCCCGACTAAACTGACTCTTTCGGTGCGGTGATAAAAACTGAGCCCCTCTTCTCCAGTAAATTCGCTCATATCCCCTCTTGACTACCTCCCTAAGTTCCTACACATGTCTCCCTTGTTGGCTGGAGGGAGGTGGGAGGAGAGCGAAGTACAAAGAACATTTCATACACACGCCATGGCTCTTGTTGGTGGAAGGAGGGGTGGCCTGCACCCTCAAACTTACCCTGTTAGCTCTCCTTCTGCGGCGCATGTCCATGTTGCCCCGTTGTTAGCTAAGAGGGGGGAGGAGTGCTCGTGGCACCACTTTCAAGCTTGTCAGCCATTTTATCTTGTGTAACTAGAGGTGCTCTAGCTTGACTCTGCCCACTTTCCTACGTATTTACGTAGCGCCTTCCAGGTTCTTCGGCGATATGGCAGCTCTTATGCGGCACAACCTTGACACGTGTAACTGAGTCTCCGTCCTCTGGATTGACCTGTCCTGGCTGTCCACATGTCCTGCAATGCATGTCATCTGTAGGCGCTCGCAGGGAGGATAATATAGTAGGGGAGGGGGATTGTGGCAGCGACGTTCTCTACTGACTATATGCGCCACGCGTCAAGTAATATAACCTCAAATCCAATCCATGACGTTTTGCTAACGGCTGTTCACGAAAAAGTAAGCACTTTTGAAATCAACCTTAGAAAAAATAGGTCTCTTCCTACCTGCATATATTAGAACTGGCGCACTGAGTGACATGGGCACAGTTAAGTTGGTAAAAAAAGAGGAGAAGTAGTCTCATGTATTAGCGTCAAATAAAATGTGTTAGGTAACAATTTGTGATAACATAAATTATTTCTTTCGCTTTCTGTTTTTTAATGAACCTATGTGTAAAAAGGAGCATATTTGTAAAACATTTTCTTTGTAATTATTTTACAGTTTCACTTGGCTGNTTTAATGAACATATGTGTAAAAAGGAGCATATTTGTAAAACATTTTCTTTGTAATTATATTACAGTTTCACTTGGCCGACGCTTGACTGAAGTGATGAGAACATTACAACATTAATTTAACATAATGCGGAAGAATAAACAAAGTGCATACAAGCTTACTGTATGTAGGAATTCAAAAGTGCTCAGTTTACTGTGAACAATCTACTACAGCCGTGTTGCCAGAAAAGCAGTTAAATATCGGGACACGGAGACTGGTTGTGTTCAGCCAGTGAGATCAGACTAACTAATATTTTGTCTACGGGTCATACTTCCCAAATTCAGATACATATAAGACTTACATATGGAAAAATCATGATATGTTGTGCGGTTTCGTGAAAATACTTGCGAGTAACATCGAGTTTACCATCTTNCTTACATATGGAAAAATCATGATATGTTGTGCGGTTTCGTGAAAATACTTGCGAGTAACATCGAGTTTACCATCTTGTAACGTACGGCCATATGAACTATCTTGTAAAGTTGGCAGAACTGCGTGTGGCTTTTGCCACCAAGTTGCAGCCGAAAGGATGATACTAGCTTTGTGTGGTGTGGTGGTTATTAGGAAAATTTTAAATAAGGAATGCTTGTTATGTAACTTATGTTTAATTACGTCTACATTTTGAGACTGACAATGACGGACAAACAGTATCTCCAATTTATAATCTTTATAAATAGGTGCAAACATGGGATACATTACGCAAACACTGCAATCATACGAAGAGCACAAAATGAAAATAATCAAATTTGTAAAAATTTCAACTTGCCTCCATGTACCATTTTTCTCCGCCTTCACCTACTTATGAACACTTTGGGGAAGAAATTATTTATATAATTAAAATTTTATTAATCAAGCAGGTAGTACAAAATCGTAATATATTTGACACTGTAAAATTTAACGCTCACAGAAATTACATCACATTATTGAAAATAACTTTTTTTTTTGTTTGCACGAATTATTTATTTAAAAATCCTTAACTACTCAGCTGAAACATCGATTATGTGAAATAGTTAATAAACACAGCCAGTCGATTGAACTCCTAAGACAATTACCATTATGCATTTAGACAGACGCTAGAAGAAAATAGCTTAATAATATAACTTAGTAAGCGGAATATTGCATCATTTCCAAGAACTGTGAAAAAATTGCAACCCGAATTCAAACTGCGACCTTTCACTAAGAGACATTTTCTACTGAGAGTGGTTATTTTAAAAAGTAATGGTTTGACGATATAATACCATTATCTAAATAAAAGTTTTAATTTGGTATATGAATACGTTTTACAAAGCCAATCATTTTCAGGTAAACGACGTTTATGGCTTTAAATGTATCTGTAATATTGTCCTACAGAACCAATTTACGTTTGTCCAACGATTAGCATTTGGTTGGAAATGTTGGCTATATTTCGGACTTCATCAGAGAGACTAAGAAAATGCTAGGCGAACGTGATATATAAAAAAATTTTGCTACCACGAAAATATTATGAAGTAACTTGGCACCCGTCACTAAATCAGATGATGCCATAGCAAAACGAAAGTGGAATATTCTTAAAAACATTAAACTGGTTGGTTCAATGTTGATAACCACTCGGCAAACATAATGTTGGCCCAACGTTATACAACCAACATTTTACATCAGATTATTGAACAAACGTTTTGGTTATAAACGATGACCATTAATTGTATTTTATAATCTGCGAAGATTTCAAGGCATGGATATGTTAAATATGCTCAGTTGGTTAGATCTGGTGTCAATGTTGGTAACACCATGGCTGTTAATTAGTTCTCAATGTTAAGTTCGGCCAACATATTGTAAGCAACATTATGCCAAGAATAGAAATTACNGGTTATTTTAAAAAGTAATGGTTTGACGATATAATACCATTATCTAAATAAAAGTTTTAATTTGGTATATGAATAGGTTTTACAAAGCCAATCATTTTCAGGTAAACGACGTTTATGGCTTTAAATGTATCTGTAATATTGTCCTACAGAACCAATTTACGTTTGTCCAACGATTAGCATTTGGTTGGAAATGTTGGCTATATTTCGGACTTCATCAGAGAGACTAAGAAAATGCTAGGCCAACGTGATATATAAAAACATTTTGCTACCACGAAAATATTATGAAGTAACTTGGCTCCCGTCACTAAATCAGATGATACCATAGCAAAACGAAAGTGGAATATTCTTAAAAACATTAAACTGGTTGGTTCAATGTTGATAACCACTCGGCAAACATAATGTTGGCCCAACGTTATACAACCAACATTTTAGATCAGATTATTGAACAAACGTTTTGGTTATAAACGATGACCATTAATTGTATTTTATAATCTGCGAAGATTTCAAGGCATGGATATGTTAAATATGCTCAGTTGGTTAGATCTGGTGTCAATGTTGGTAACACAATGGCTGTTAATTAGTTCTCAATGTTAAGTTCGGCCAACATATTGTAAGCAACATTATGCCAAGAATAGAAATTACNATGGCTGTTAATTAGTTCTCAATGTTAAGTTCGGCCAACATATTGTAAGCAACATTATGCCAAGAATAGAAATTACTTTATATATAATAGATAAAACCACAATTTTGTAAATTTTCTTAAGTGCCATGGTTTTTTAACACAGAGTGTGTGTTATTTAACATTTAATCTGCTTGATATATGTTTGTCTATTTGTGGAAGATAATTCGTCGGCTGATTGGTTGGTATACTTTCGTTGGACCAACAATGTAGAAACACTTTAATGGAACTAACAAGGAAACTCGTTTTCTTNCTGCTTGATATATGTGTGTCTATTTGTAGAAGATAATTCGTCGGCTGATTGGTTGGTATAATTTCGTTGGACCAACAATGTAGAAACACTTTAATGGAACTAACAAGGAAACTCGTTTTCTTTGTAAAAAAATATTAATTTCCGCAGTGTATGAAGTATCTCCAGCAATACGCTAGACACTCCCGTTTGTTCGTGTAAAGCTTTAAGACATGATTCACACGAGCGGAATGTCAGCGGAACGGCGGCCACGCGGCGAGGCGTGTTGGCAGCGTTTGTACTGCGGACACTGTATGAAAAGAAGACGGAAAGATTGTGCTGGTCATTTGCAATGGATGCTAGAGTGGCATACTAGGGTCTTAAGGGCATTAAAAAAATAAAAAGAGGGGAAATAATAGGTTTTGTGTACATCCTATGAACATATATCGTTTGTTGCAAAGAACTTTCTATATGTTTTTTAATCAGTTTAGAGAATACGAATGCCAATTTTTTACTACTTCAGAATGTTGGTTTCAAGCTTTGACGGGTTGCTTCAAATATTGAAAAACCCCCTGCAAAAAAATGATACGATCATGAGACTACCTAAGATTCCAATGGAAATGCTTGCTTTAAATATTAGGTAGGTGATTTTCAATATATAATTTCGAAATCGGTGTAAAAATTAAATTATATTTGTAATTGTTAACAATACAACTTAGAGTTATTTTTATTCCAGTAAATGAAAAATAAACATGTAAGTATGTGCGAGTTAATGAAGAAAACTAAATAATTGTTAGTAGATTTATTACGAAAAAGTAGACAAAACAAGATGTTACTGCTAACTAATTGGCCTAATTTCCTTAACATGGGTGCAAATAAATTTTTGTAAAATTTTCAAAAGCTTAGAAGTTAGGTAGGCGTTGACGCATCATAAGAGATGAAACTAGAAACATGTGAAACCGTAACATGAAAATTAAAATACACGAGTGACTTACCCGAGAATCGAATTCACAAACACTCGTAAAACTAAGATAGGGTGCAATCAACTGCGCCATGGAGGTAGGATTCGGAGCATTAAATTTGGATGTTACTAGTCTAAATGCTTTAAATGATAGGATACACTAACTTGAAACATTTACATAGCCATCGTTTTGATAATAAGTGTCTGAGCCACTGAAAACGCTTAAGTTTACATGGCCTACCATAGCGCCACTTGTGTGAAACATTTAGTGTAAATCGGTTGATTGGTATCCCAGATAAGGCATAAAACCTTATTTTCTTAATCGGTGCTATCTAAATAAAACTTCCTACAAAAATGTTCTTTATACTATGATTTCAATAGCTACTGTAGGCATAAAAATATTTGTTGAATTTGGTTAACTTGTAAAATAGATATGCCAAAGATATCTTAATATTTATATGTTCGCTATTTCGAAAATTAATGTCTAGCCCTATTGAAATCACGTAACTTTACATGATTTACGTAGTTGTAAATATATGGTGACAATTAAATGAAGTATCACTTAAATGTGGCTAAATGGTCTCTGTACTCACTTGGAAATATGTTGCAATAAATACGGCAAAAGAGGATCTCGGTATGTATAAAAGATGAATCTAATTAATACTGTTTTCTTAAAAAATTTAGTTCAATATTGGAAAAACGTTTTATAAACACAACAAATTAATATTAATTATTTATATAAACCACATTATACATGCCTGCCGCACGTAACACACATTAATTTACATACCCTACTAAAGCAATACTTCGTAAATTTTTCGTATGAATCGGTTGATTGGTCCTTTAGATATGGCATAAAACCTCCAACGCTGATGTGACAATCTTCACAAATTAAGGACAAAAATTTATATATATTATTACATTCGAAGATTGCCATAAAAACAGAATACAAAGTTAATTGTAAATATGTTATATGGTTTCGTTGATAGAGCACACTAACCTAAAATTATTATTTAGGCCTTATTCGAAAAATAAGAGACTTATACACATAAAATACATAAATTAATATTGCCTACCTCAGTGCTACTTCTTCTCCAAATTAAAACGTATTCTGTTGATACGACATAAAAATGCTATTATTTCGTGGGGGTCTATTTAACCAAACAGCGGAGAAATGAGGCTTTGCATATATAATTTTGATGGAATATAATTGATATCAGCATACACAGTTAAGTTTAAATTGGTTTTGTAGTTTCATGGATAAAAATTCTTTGCTAAAATGTTTATATGGTCACCATTTAAAAAATATGAGTGTTTGACACTTTCAAAATTTACCAGTTTAGTTGGCTCGTCATAGTGCTACTTATATGCTAAATTTGGTAGAAATAGGTTTTTTTTTCTGAAATATAGTGTAATTTTTATTTGTAATGTGATACTATTTAACGAAATGAAGGTAAATACTTTTTGTGTGCACAAATTTGTTGGTAACACTATATACAGACAGCATACAAAGTTTCATTTGTATTAATTATGTGGTTTCGATGATTTGACATACAAAACGAAAATAACTCTATGGTAGCCATTTTGAATGTAAGTAGCCAACATACCTAAAACATATCAGTTAACGTCACCTAGAGCAGTAATACTTGTTTCAATTTTTCAATAGGAATTGGTAAATTTTTCCATGAGATATGACCAAATATTTATTCCTTCGTGTTGCGCTATCTTACAAAATGGAGGACAAAAGAGGTAACTTGTAGAAAGATTTTGTGTTTGTTATATATACTGCCAGTATACAAAGTTAATTTGGAAATAATTACATGGTTTCGAAGATATAGCATTAAATGCTAAAATAGCAGGATAGCCGCCATTTTGCAATTAAGTTTATGATGAACTTGAAAAATATTTGTACTTGTCAACTGCCACAGATATAATTTTTTGCCAAATTCAGTAGCAAGCTGTAAATTTTTTCCCGAGATAAAAGACAAACTAATTTATTAATTCATGTAGTGCTATCTTACAAAATGGCGTACAAAATTGTTTTTGATTGCTTATACGATGTTTGTAAATGATACTCTCAGTTTCCAAAATTGTGTTGAAATTGGTGAAACAGTATGGTAGTTATACCTAATAAAACTCAAATATTTGTATTGCCATCATTTTTAAAGCAGTGCCTAATGAAGTTAATTATATTGCATTTCCCTGGCCTATCATAGTATTACATGTGCCAAATTTGGCGAAAATTTGTACAGTGGTTTTTAAATATAACGTAAATGTATTATTCTTTTATGTACAGCTATTTTCCAAAATGGTGGACCAGCCGCAAAATATTCCTATCAGTTAAATTTTTACACCTTGTGCTGTCAGCATACACAATTTGGTTTAAATCGGTTGAATGGTTCCTGATATATGACATATCACCCTATTACAATAGCGGCCATTTTGAAAGTAAGTGCCTGGGGTGGTGAATCACTATAAAAGTCAGGTTTCCTTACATAGTACTATATGTAAACCGAAGTTGAATAAATTCGGTTCACGCGTTCAAAAATTGAAAGGGGAGACACATGAGCACATAGGCGCACACAGTCACACACAAACCCACACCTGAGCTCACACACACAGAAAGGAAAGTGATATCATTAGCCTCCCTGTCCCTTCAGAACGGAGACTTTAAAATTATTGAGCAATTTTTTTGGACTTCGTACCACTTAACAGTCAATGAATGTCGTGTTAACTTTTAGTTTAGCTTTATTTAGGATTATATTAACGTAAAAAAAATTGTACTCAAAATGTATTAAGTTCAATAGTTTATTAGGGTAATATATATAAAGAAAATAAAAAATCAATAAGAGTACAAAAATCAGGNATATATAAAGAAAATAAAAAATCAATAAAAGTACAAAAATCAAGTATTTCAATGGCGTGTCAGCTGTATTTTGCTGCATAGGTTGTACTCGCGTTAATTTTCTTCAGTGAAGCATCTTGTGATATACGACATTTTTCGTTTTGTTATCAGGCGCAAGAACAAATAAAGCCGATGGTTTGCCAACGCCTGAACATGCCACGTATAATTGACCATGAGAAAGACATGCATTTTCTAGATTCAGACCACAAACACTCAAGGTTTGGTCTCGAGATTTGTTAATCGTCATGGCGAATGCAAGANTATGGTTTGCCAACGCCTGAACATGCCACGTATAATTGACCATGAGAAAGATATGCATTTTCTAGATTCAGACCACAAACACTCAAGGTTTGGTCTCGAGATTTGTTAATCGTCATGGCGAATGCAAGATGAATCGGAAATTGAAGTCGTTTAAACTCAAAGGGCATGTCGGTTGAGATCATATGAATCCTCTGAATGACAACTTCCTCAACTTTGTATTTTTCTTTGAGTATCGTCCTGTGAATCACATTGGTCATCAGTTTTCTTATCACCAAACGCGTTCCATTGCATAGTTTTGGATGGTTTAGATTTCGAAGCATTATTACTACCGAACCAACCTTTAGTTGTAAATTGTGCGGTGGTAAACCAGGCACATCCAAGGAGTTTAAAAATTCAGCTGGATAGTTGGTGGCTTCGTCTTCGATTATTACACAGTCAATAGATTTAAATAAATGCAGATTACTAACGATTTGATTTTGAACTACTATATTTAAGTCATCCACATATTTGTTCTTAGCCGCCAAAATTAATCTCTCACTCAAACATTTGTTATTTATGTGCATAGCAATGATGTTCGGGAACACTTTCTTTATGGGCTCGTCTTTCGATGAGATGAAATTGCAAATATTCGGAGGAAGTGAAATCAATCCGCTCGATTTGTCGACAGGAACACGGCCATTGCCGATAGTCAGCAATTGCTTGGAGAAATCTCCAGCAGATGAATCGTTCAGCAATGNTCTCATGTTTGCTACCAGCTGAAGTTTCTTCACATAGTGCCACAGATTTGATGATTTGAGACAAGCGTTTATTTCATCGGCAGCAGTCGATCTTGGAATGACTGGCAGTGTTTGGCGGAAGTCGCCAGACAGTAAAATCATTGCGCCTCCAAAACATCTCGAGTCATTGCGCAGATCTTTCAATGTTCGGTCAAGTGCTTCTAATACGCGTTTGTGCGTCATTGTGCATTCGTCCCAGGTGATGATTTTAGATGCTACTAAAACCTAGGCCATTGCGGAGCGTTTCGCAATGTTACATGTCGGTTGTTCAGTAGTTTGAAGGTTTAACGGCAGTTTAAACGCTGAATGAGCCGTACGGCATCCTTCTAACAATATGGCCGCTATTCCAGAAGAAGAAACTGCTACCGCAATGTCGGCTATCGCTCGAACAGTGGCCAAAATCAATGACATGAGGAATGTCTTCTCAGTTCCACCGGGGGCATCCAGGAAAAATAAGCCACATTTTACTCATCAATTGCTTTGATTAATGTATCATACACTGCCTTCTGTTGGGGGTTTCAACAGGGGCACATTCGTTTGAACTGATTGGTCTTATTCATGTCTATCATATTCACGTTCTCGTTCTAATTCTTGATTAAATGCGTCATTCATTCCTCGATCTGGCGCTGGCATTCCTAACCTGACTAACAAACTCCCGCACATGAGGTAACAAATGTCTTCGATCAAGAGCAAAGCCTGGTTATGCATCTCATCATTCCCCTCAAGATCGGGATTTCTTGAAATGACACGAATTCTATGTAAAATGTCTTCTGACATGTCATCTTTGTATTTGTTCCACAGGTCACGTGGATTCGATGGGAAGCATGTCGAAATCATGAAATCAAATAATGTGCGTGTCTGACTTGGAGTTGCAGAAATAATTGTTTCAGCGATTGTCGTGTCCCAATGGGTATAGTTTTCAAGCAAATTGAGCTCTTGCCATGCAGCACGAAATGTTGGGCACACTATCCATTAAGAGTTCGTAGTGATTCAAATGATGTTGGCCCACGAACATTCACCAGCAAAAACCGCAAATAGAAGCATTCATCATTCTTCGGATGAACTGTGTAAATACGACCAAGACCATCAGTAGAACGCACATCCGGATGACCAGGAACAGCATCGCCTTGCTTCCGACGTTGAAATTTCTTTGATGAAGCGTTCAAAGTATAATAATGTGGCATCTCTGAGTCCAGCAGTTCTCGAGTTATAAATGGTGTAACTAACCCGACTTTGTTTTATATATATATATTATAATTATATAAGGCAACTTTATTTATCAAAATATTCTGCAATTTTAGAAATAATTACCTGCATTCAAACTTATAGTGTAATTCTTAAGTTCAGTAATTATCTAAACCATTGTCATCGGTACTTCGCAATAGGTGGCATTATATAACAATCTTACACAGGTGTGTGTATGACAAGTAAACAGTAAAAAAACTTTAATCCGTAACACAACACTTTTCTTCTTGTTTTAAAATGTTTGCGATTTCATAAGAAGTGTCGCTGAGCGAAGAACTATTACTCTTAAAACTATATTTATATATATCTGTTAATATAATGCAAAACATAAAATTTTCCAATATTTCCTTATTGATAACGAATGTTTTATCGCGTACAATAACAAATTGGTTATTATACCACTTCTCAGAAACATAATTTGTAATACAAGTTGTAATTCGCAATGTTACAAATATATCTCTTATAATTGTTTTTTAATTGGTTGGTGCATTATTTTACAAGAAATATTTGTTAGTACTACAATAATGTTGTTAGGCAAAACGGTACTCAAAGTTATTTCTTGTAAAATTAAGACACATTTTTTACATTTAAAATCTTACTGAAATCAGATGACTTTATATTTTGTCAGTATAATGAGAGAAGGCGTATTTACTACATAATTACTTGTTTTAAAAATTTCGCAGTTATTTACTCATTTTACTGATATTAGCTGTGTTAATACTGAAACATGAAGAGGGATACCAGGTTAGGAAGAAATTCTGCCTGTGTATATTATCAAAGCGAATGTTATAAACAAAGGGTAACATAACACAACGGCCATGCACACACGTAGGAATCTACAAAAGCGCCCATAATATTTTAGTCTGGCTGCACAAACTAAGAAAAATGTTTTATTAAATTGAATAAAGTTTTTTCGGCGTAAACAAATTAATTATTGCATAGTGGAGATGAAATATTTTGTTGTCGTGACCTAATACTTTGTTGATTTTATTTGCTTGCACTAAAGGAAGATTTATTTGGCTCTATGTACATTATACAGTTTTCTTAATATTTAAAAAAAATGGCAGTTCGACAGAGATTTAAACCTGGATCATCAGCTCAAGTGACAAAATATGAAATTGTAATGATTTAATAGATTAAATACATTTCCAATTCTGGACAACGCACCCTAATAAATATTTCAAGTTTTACTATTTAGTAACCTGTTGAAACTCTTTGTTAGGATGTTTATACCAATATTAGGTACTAATAAGTGCACAAAAATCACTGTTACTATCCAAATTGTCACAAAAAAAGCAATCAAACTCTTGAGCTGTATTTTTGAACGAAGGCAATCGAATGAATTGCCAAACAAAAATGTGACAGTTGATTCTTTTGTTGAAAGTCTTGATTGTTTTGGCACTCGTTTATTAAAAAAAAATTTGTTATAGGAAAAAAAATAATTTTGTAGCTTTCCAAGTTTGGTTTATTATACCGAAAATTTTGTTCGCGCAACTAAATATATTTTTGGCCCCATACAAACAAATATATTGTTGGCCTTTCGCTCAGTGCAGTGGAGTTGCGGCGATTCACCAACATCTGTCGTCAGTAACACTACGAAAGCTACAAGGGAGAGCCAACAGGATTTGAGCATAATGGATAAGGTGGATATTAACGAGAAGTGTAGAGGGCACGTAGTTGTAAAAATGTGGTGTTGGTGGGAGTCGGTTTTCCCAGAACGACGATTTGGGGGTAAATGTCTTTACGCTAGGGTGAGAGAGCTAACCCAAAGCACCCCATATATCCTTATCCTCCCTTGGACCATCAGTTAATCCTCCACATCTA
>NQII01001561.1:270704-281528 GCA_002778355.1 Clitarchus hookeri
AGTGTGTTATAAAAAGATTAATAAGTAAGCTTGCGTCGTTTCATTCACCCCATCTGATTCACCTATTGTGAAGTAATGTTTAATTTGGTTTTGGACTTATGCATTTTACATGGCTGGTGGCAGCTTTTATGAGCCCTTCAATGCAAAACTACAGACTATAATTCACTATACTTACTTTCCACCCATAAACTACACTATAAATTACGTTACTCACCCATATAAGCTGCGAATATATATCATTGGTGATGTATTGCTGATATATACGTATAGGACACGTTTACCCTATATTCTAACTTGTCAAAACATTACACTAACACCCTTACTTTTGCACTATACTTAGATGTAACACTTCACATGAACATTATTGCAAATTAACACTCGTACTTTCCCACAATAATTAGATTTATAACGGCAAATGTAAATAAACGGAACGAAACACGCTTAATAGCACTTGTACATCACAAGCCTTTGCCTGGTCAAATTCACACGGTACACCGCACTTCCACACGCTATCAGCATACAATATTTACGTAAAATAGGTACAATATAAACCAGACGACCACAATCGAAGTGTATTTGTTTCATGTCTCTTTTTAATGTTGTTCAATAAATGTATCAAAGTGATAAACGTAAATCCCTCGTAAACAACTGGGAACGTCTTTTTGTATGATACATCTTCATATATGTTCAATGTGACCACAACGAGCGACCCAAAATACATTTACGCGATAATCAAACTCGTTCCACACTCTTGTCAGCATGTCCGGTGTTACGGTTTGGATGGCGTCCGTAATTCTCGTTTTGAGGTCATCAATGTTAGCCGGCAATGGTGGACGAAACACTTGATCATTTATATCCCCCTGTGGAAAAAAATCGCACGGGGTAAGATCCGGGCTTCTTGGGGGCCAGTGATGAAGAGTCTAGTAACCAGCAGCTCCTCGATCAATCCAGCGTTGCGGCATCGTCTCGTTCAGTTATCCGCGAACAGCTAGGTGCCAATGGGGTGGCGCACCATCCTGCTGGAAAATGAAGTCCCCCCGCTTCCTCCAACTGTGGAAACAACACTCTCTAAGCATTTCAAAATAAGGGATTCCTGTAACAGTGGGCTCGTGAAAAAAGAAAGGGCCGAAAACAGTGTCTTTGGATACAGCGCAAAACACATTCACTTTGGGGGAAGCGCGCTCGTGTTCGATGGTTTCATGTGGAAGCTCCTGGTCCCATATCCGCATGTTGTGCCGGTTTACCTTACCATTTGTATGGAACGTCGCTTTATCGCTAGAAACCAGATAAGACATGAAGGCATCGTCTACCTTGTTCTGGGCACATAAAGGAAACATCATACCATCCCCTTCACGTTGGCGTGTCGAATGCGAGCTCGCTTCCCCCTCACCACCTCAAACCGAGAGTTACGAACGTCATCCAAACCGTAACACCGGACATGCTGACAAGAGCGTGGAATGAGTTTGACTATCGCGTATATGTCGTTCGGGCCGCTCATGGTGGTCACATTAAATATGTATGAAAGTATGGTAAAAAAACTTAACGGTTCCACGGTTCATTTTATTGTTCAATCGAAGTGGTAGGTTTTTTTGGTTTTGATATTATAGACCTTAAAATTTTGAGTATTCTTTTATACTCAACCTGTATATTTGACAAACACTTAAAGTGTTTTTCTGCATAAATACTCAGATATTCATAACCCTCATCGCTATCACATTTCATAGTACATACTGGAAAGAAAGTGAAGCCCCAATGAAATCCCTATTCCGGATATTTACTTTTATTTTATCTTAAAATTTTAATGTCTACATTTATATTTATATAAGTACACAAAACGGGGAGAAAATATGTGCGCTGGTAACGATTAGATAGAAATATTTCGGATGCAAAATATTAAAAAATATTATTATTCTTGAATGCTCACGAATGCGGTGTGCTGTCCCTTTGGTGTAATACTCTAGACTCGGCTAAGCTTTGTTTGCACGAGGCAGATAAATATATACTGGAAGTTGATCTTTAGCAGGGCTTCAGAAAAGTTGGGAGTAACCTTGAATATATTATAGCTGAAAACTTATGAGAGCCCTGCACATTTTATTTTTCATACCAGTTGTGTACCCTGCCACAACGTAGATGAAATTAAATTGTCGTCCCATAAGATGTAATTCTAAAAATTAGTCGCAAAATTTGCTGTGCTAGATTGCTGTGCATCGATTTATTGGAAATGGGAGCGTGCAGGGTAAAAATACAAGAATAACTGTTTGTTTACCATGAACGGTAGCTTACTAATATGTAAGGAACAACTCATAAATTCAGAAGAGTTACATTTTTTTTCCCCACAAATGTGGTTACAATTTCTCCTTCCTCATAAAATGGGAATGATTTTGGCACTCATTTATGTTTTTCACTTTGTCGTTTAGTAACACATCCAAAATCTATGAGGACGTTTGCCTAACCTACACCCATCTGGTTACATCTTTATGAAAACTACTTAACCTACCAGTCATATATGTTAATATTTCAGTTCCATCGTCAATAAAGAACTAGATTTTTTAATGACACTAAACGCATATTTTATTTCCCCAAAGTGGAGTGGAGTCGAGTGGAGATATTCGGCAAGCGCTCAACATTGAGGCGCTGAGAACCGATGAGGATGAAGCTATGTGAACACGGATCAGCGCATTAATGCAAGGAAGATGGTTGAGTTAACCCGCCAACAAGGGGTATCGGCCGGCATGAATTCCGTGTGCGAAGATCAGGGAGCAACCCCGCCAGAATTCAAACCCGGTTCGGTTTGGTGGGAGGCGAGCGTTCTAACTGCTGCGCCACTGCAAACCCATTTTCCCAAATTACTGCTGAAGTTGCTTCAGTTACGCATAGTTTACGTCATGTGTCACTACAGACAGCAATATTTTTCAAGCACTGATTTTAAAATTATTCCTCTTACCACGAAGCAGCTACATTCGGTTGTATCCTGTAACTGGAAACAGTGTGAAATCTTTAAATTCTTAGCAGCAAAGTTTTTTTCAACCAGCTTAACAGTGGCTAGATTAGGTAGTTCATTTTAAAGGTATTTTAAATGTTTTCATACGAATAGTCAAACATAAGTGGTATACGCACTGAAATGAGGAAATAGCTTCACACTCACATACTTCAGCACATTATGCTAGAAGCTAGCAATTCAATATTTCCTGAGATAAATAATTGTTTGTGTAGTCTATTCACAGTTTCTTGATATTTTTTAAATCATTCCTTCGAAAAATCATTTCATATATTATATGTTTGGTTGTTTCTCAAATATATCATGCAACACAAGCATTTTATAATATACTGTTGACATAAAAGCAATTAATTTTTGGTTAAACTGAACATTGACTTATATTTTATCTATGAATTGTATTATTTCAACTTTAATTAATAACAATGTAAAAAGCAGAAAATAAGTGTGTTGGTGATGCCTAGAAAAAAATAGTTCACATACAAAATATTATTACACTGAGTGAGCATTAAAGTGGTGCGTTGTGCTTCTGGTGTAATTTTTTAGACTCTGGTAAGCTTTTTTTCACGATTTATATGCATGTCCCGGAAGGAGATATTTAGCAGCGCTTCAGGAAATTGCGAAGTAATAGTGAGTGAACTATACTGTAACTGCGTTACCTGGTTCCATTGAGTCGAGTGCTCCTCCCACCTCTACTCCACCACTCCTTGGTGCGATCACGTGACCTCTGTAGCACACTGCTGTCGTCACCGTCTATATCATCGCAGAATATTGACCTGATTGGAAGGAATAACATCTGGAGCTTCCAGAATGTTCCTCCACATCAGAGGTGGGGACGACGGCTGCGGAANACCTGATTGGAAGGAATAACATCTGGAGCTTCCAGAATGTTCCTCCACATCAGAGGTGGGGACGACGGCTGCGGATATAATCCCATGGCCGAAGTGAGATCGAGAGAGTCACTCTCGCTGTTATGAGATGATAGACACCATTGGTAGGCGACGGTACAGTCGGTATAGTCTATTTATTATGGGGAAATTTTAAAGATGTAAATTTGGAAATATATTGGGCATGTCTTAACCAATTTAATGATTTATGAAAATATCAAATTTTCAATATTATATTTTTGTAGTTTTCATAAAGGGTATTAAGGATGTTAACAATGCTGTTTTAATATAACAATTTAGTTTTTTTCAAAGTTGTAACTTGTCAGTTTTTCATATAAATTATTCAGGGTGAAAAATAAAATAAAACAAAAGGCAGTATTGCCCTGAAATAAAAAGAAATTATAAAGATTAGTTTTGAAATTTTTGTGCAATGTCACCCTACAGTTTTTCTGCTACAATTTTTTATATAGGTGACTACGTGGTTGAGCTGATAGAATGCTCAACTCACACCAAGGCGACCGGGTTCAATCCCCGGCCGAGTCACTCCCGGATTTGCGCAAGTGGGAATGATGCCGGACGATGCCGCTGGTTGATGGGTTTTCTAGGGGATCTCCCTTTTTCCGCAACCTTGCATTCCTTCGCTGTTCCATTCTCAACTAATTTCACCCTCATCGGCTCTCAAGACTTCGTCGTTAAGAGCGACCCAAATCTCTGAACTCAGCTATTAACTCAATTATTTGTTTCTCTTTTCTAGCGCCCTCATCAAAGGTGCGATGCTCCTATGATACAGCGAGTAGGAGTATGTGGATTGTACATCGGGTTATTCCGGATGAATACCAAGGGATCATTCGGACTCTGACACACTACCCATGGTACTTGGGCCGACGAAATCCGCACTTTCAGAAAGCATCTAATGGAGATCGTAGTAATGGGCCGCTGTATTAACGGGGGGTGGGAAAACAATATGTTCAAATAACGTGCTTCCAGACTTCAGGTATGAGTATGGGTGCCGTTTTAGAATTTTTTCTCTTTACCACGTAAAGAAGTCGGTTTTCTCATTATCTCCTAGCAATAAGAGAAAGCAATAAGCCAAAATAAATAGAATCCACGACATGACAATGTTTATATGAAACTAGTGGTATTCTTTCCCGTTGCCTCCCAAAGAAGTAATTACTATTCGCTTGCAAACATTTTGTGCTCTTTATTTGAAGAATCTCTGTCTACCGTTAAGTAAACCATTACGAAATAAACCTTTAAAAAATACAGCTGGCTGTTAACGGTATGTATACTACCTTACATATTGGCATACTGGCTCCCAATTGGTTTGTTAACGAATCAACTAAAACATTCTTAAGCCATGAAGTTTTATTGCAATTGTAATGTTTAGATTTAAGGCACATATAAATTATATATTTTTGTTTATATACATTAAAGTACGAAATGCCATATCAATAATAGATTCAGGCTCCCAATAATTTCCACATTTCTGACGCCTGAATAAAGTCATTATGTCCACGGCAAAAAGTAAATTATACATTTGGAGGAAATATACAGAATGAGAAGAAATTTTGTTAAGAAGCAAGGTTTTTAAAGTTCTCAGTAAACCGGGAACAATCTAGAAAGGTAATTCTATTTGATATCCTAAATGGCAACCGATCATGAATTATCGCGTGGATAATAACATGTTTATAATTTTTTCCCACGGAGTTCATTCTTGGAAGGATATCATAAAGTGATAAATTTTAGGCAGATATTACACCCTATGCCGGAATCACTGAATGTGAGTTCATAAGCAACTGCCGACTGGCGATTCAAGGAAATAATCTGTGGAACAAGTGACATATGGCAATGGAATTCGCCACATTCAATGGAAAACACAAAAAAAATAAGTAAAATTCAGCCATCATATTTTCATGGTACAGGCTCTTTCCCCANCCACATTCAATGGAAAACACAAAAAAAATAAGTAAAATTCAGCCATCATATTTTCATGGTACAGGCTCTTTCCCCAATCAATTCCAAATCTAAACACCTTACCGTAACATACTAGGGTGGGAACGTTTTAAGATTGCTTCATTCCATTCTTCCAAAAGAATTCCGAGGGGTTGGGGGGTTCGCTTAATGTAAACATTTTATCATAAATTAATCCTTAAGTGGGGGCGGGTCTCTGCAACATAAAATAAGACAGCTCTTTGTTATTAATAATTACCTTATTTATTGCATACGGCTTCCCAAAACATTTACACTCACACTATTTGACGTCACTTCAAAAACCGTTATCTGGTCTGTACATGACTTTACTTTTATTATCACTCAACAATTAGTCAATAATGATTAACCATATGTTACAACTAAGCGTGAGAGCTATTCTAGAGGAGCCCTTATAAAATTAGCTAACCATCTTAAATTTTACTGGTCATCTCCCTTAAGGCAAGCACCATAATCTTAAACTGACGCTTATTCGTACGTCAACGGTTTACAATCACTCGACGATCCCCTAGAGCCTATCTATTCACGCGGCCTATCTAGCCTATCGCAAGGTAGGAGTCAAACGCTTTTCCTGACCGGGAACACAGCACACATATTACTCTGGACCAATCGTTTCCGTGGAAATTCCCTCATGCTCCCACTTCACCTGGCTCATCGACGTTACTTCCATACTCGGCCTAGGTGGGCTCCGAGCTTANATCTATTCACGCGGCCTATCTAGCCTATCGCAAGGTAGGAGTCAAACGCTTTTCCTGACCGGGAACACAGCACACATATTACTCTGGACCAATCGTTTCCGTGGAAATTCCCTCATGCTCCCACTTCACCTGGCTCATCGACGTTACTTCCATACTCGGCCTAGGTGGGCTCCGAGCTTACGCGTAGCCTTAAGGTGGCCGCTTGTTTGAAGGAATTCTGCACGTCTGAGGCCTGAAAGCGTGGGAGCGCTACGGGCGACCGAGGCATACACATCAACTCTCTCATCGCCTCTACGCCCAAAGCACTGAACTGACATACAGTCTTGCCGTCGATAACGCGCCTCTATGAGACTTTCAGTGGATACCTTACCATTTTATGACGTAATAAAGAAAAGAAATGTTTGATGTGCATCCGTATTCTTTTTTTAATGTTTTGTACCGTAATATTTATACCTAAAAATTACAGTGAAAACACCCGTTTCAGCCGTTTTCTATTACAAAAACATGCTTAAGAGAGAAATGGAGGAACTGAAATATTTATACANGAAAACACCCGTTTCAGCCGTTTTCTATTACAAAAACATGCTTAAGAGAGAAATGGAGGAACTGAAAAATTTATACAGACGCGTAAAGTTTCTTAAATGCTATTCTTAAGCAGAACTCACTCGTATACATAAGACGGTTTCTTTTTTCTTCATAAAACGTTTTTTTCCTGGTGCTTTGCACACCGTTCAGCGGCCTACCCAGAGCGCCCCATAAATTCACACCCTTTCCGCGGCTCCGATACGCACAATTTTTGTGCCAAGCCATCGACACACTCGTAAGGCAACCACTCTCATCGGCGTCCGGTCAGAGACTACGTGACCTCGTACAAACGCGCCACCTCGCGACCCGGTAGCTGAGACTGCTGATTTGTGCGACACTTCGGCTTTCGAACCAGGGCCTCGCCGTTACCTTGAATCCACACATTTCACAACATGCTATGCCGCATCGCGCCGGCGAAAACTGCACACTGCGGAAGTATAACTCTGAACCGCCGGAAAGACAGCGTCCTCCGCGAAATGTCAACATCACACACGCTCCAATGCCTTGCCCACTGTCAACTTACCGTGCCTCGCAACTTCCTCCGTCGCGGCAAATAAAGTCAAATATAGAATAGCGCCAAATCTAGACGTAAAAATTTTTTTTACAACAATGTTAATAACTTACCTGGCACTGATAACCAGACATCACATTTTCACTGTTTTTCACTGATTTGGCTCAATTCTTACTGTGTCAGCTTAAGACTGTGCTTTTGATGGAGAAATTTGTATTATCGCCTGTTTCACATAATTTTAGTAAAGTGAGAGGCACATGTTCCCCGCCCTGGAAAATTCGATTTACATGAAACAAGAAGAAGTTCAGAAGCCGATCTTGAGAGAGACTCATTTAGTTTCCTGCTAGTATGAAGAGTTGGCGAGTATAAATCAGAAAAACAGGGGTCTGTGGACAGTCATAGACGTATTTTCTGTTCATGCGCATGTGAAAACTACCAATTTATTCACCAACAACACTATGTTAGTTTACACTGAAAAATAATCATTCTACTCTTGTTATACATTACTTATGTTCGGTGATGTAAATTTTAACTGTAAATACACGTTTTGTCTCATTCCCTATGTAGGTTAAGGATGTTATGTAAGGTTAGGGTACTATGTTAAAAAAATCGTGGGTGAAAACACGCATACCTAGTTATAACTACTACTCACAATTGCAAGCGCAGTAACCACGGCGGGGCTGCAGAGGTGTACTGGTTACACTACTCGATTCTTACCTAGGCGAACAGGATTCGATTCCCGGTGAGGTCGCTCACGGGTTNTTTGTTATTAATAATTACCTTATTTATTGCATACGGCTTCCCAAAACATTTACACTCACACTATTTGACGTCACTTCAAAAACCGTTATCTGGTCTATACATGACTTTACTTTTATTATCACTCAACAATTAGTCAATAATGATTAACCATATGTTACAACTAAGCGTGAGAGCTATTCTAGAGGAGCCCTTATAAAATTAGCTAACCATCTTAAATTTTACTGGTCATCTCCCTTAAGGCAAGCACCATAATCTTAAACTGACGCTTATTCGTACGTCAACGGTTTACAATCACTCGACGATCCCCTAGAGCCTATCTATTCACGCGGCCTATCTAGCCTATCGCAAGGTAGTNCAACGGTTTACAATCACTCGACGATCCCCTAGAGCCTATCTATTCACGCGGCCTATCTAGCCTATCGCAAGGTAGTAGTCAAACGCTTTTCCTGACCGGGAACACAGCACACATATTACTCTGGACCAATCGTTTCCGTGGAAATTCCCTCATGCTCCCACTTCACCTGGCTCATCGACGTTACTTCCATACTCGGCCTAGGTGGGCCCCGAGCTGACGCGTAGCCTTAAGGTGGCCGCTTGTTTGAAGGAATTCTGCACGTCTGAGGCCTGAAAGCGTGGGAGCGCTACGGGCGACCGAGGCATACACATCAACTCTCTCATCGCCTCTACGCCCAAAGCACTGAACTGACATACAGTCTTGCCGTCGATAACGCGCCTCTATGAGACTTTCAGTGGATACCTTACCATTTTATGACGTAATAAAGAAAAGAAATGTTTGATGTGCATCCGTATTCTTTTTTTAATGTTTTGTACCGTAATATTTATACCTAAAAATTACAGTGAAAACACCCGTTTCAGCCGTTTTCTATTACAAAAACATGCTTAAGAGAGAAATGGAGGAACTGAAAAATTTATACAGACGCGTAAAGTTTCTTAAATGCTATTCTTAAGCAGAACTCACTCGTATACATAAGACGGTTTCTTTTTTCTTCATAAAACGTTTTTTTCCTGGTGCATTGCACACCGTTCAGCGGCCTACCCAGAGCGCCCCATAAATTCACACCCTTTCCGCGGCTCCGACACGCACAATTTTTGTGCTAGGCCATCGACACACTCGTAAGGCGACCACTCTCATCGGCGTCCGGTCAGCGACTACGTGACCTCGTACAAACGCGCCACCTCGCGACCCGGTAGCTGAGACTGCTGATTTGTGCGACACTTCGGCTTTCGAACCAGGGCCTCGCCGTTACCTTGAATCCACACATTTCACAACATGCTATGCCGCATCGCGCCGGCGAAAACTGCACACTGCGGAAGTATAACTCTGAACCGCCGGAAAGACAGCGTCCTCCGCGAAATGTCAACATCACACACGCTCCAATGCCTTGCCCACTGTCAACTTACCGTGCCTCGCAACTTCCTCCGTCGCGGCAAACAAAGTCAAATATAGAATAGCGCCAAATCTAGACATAAAATTTTTTTTTCCAACAATGTTAATAACTTACCTGGCACTGATAACCAGTCATCACATTTTCACTGTTTTTCACTGATTTGGCTCAATTCTTACTGTGTCAGCTTAAGACTGTGCTTTTGATGGAGAAATTTGTATTATCGCCTGTTTCACATAATTTTAGTAAAGTGAGAGGCACATGTTCCCCGCTCTGGAAAATTCGATTTACATGAAACAAGAAGAAGTTCAGAAGCCGATCTTGAGAGAGACTCATTTAGTTTCCTGCTATCATGAAGAGTTGGCGAGTATAAATCAGAAGAACAGGTGTCTGTGGACAGTCATAGACGTATTTTCTGTTCATGCGCATGTGAAAACTACCAATTTATTCACCAACAACACTATGTTAGTTTACACTGAAAAATAATCATTCTACTCTTGTTATACATTACTTATGTTCGGTGATGTAAATTTTAACTGTAAATACAAGTTTTGTCTCATTCCCTATGTAGGTTAAGGATGTTATGTAAGGTTAGGGTACTATGTTAAAAAAATTGTGGGTGAAAACACGCATACCTAGTTATAATGACTACCCACAATTGCAAGCGCAGTAACCACGGCGGGGCTGCAGAGGTGTACTGGTTACACTACTCGATTCTTACCTAGGCGAACAGGATTCGATTCCCGGTGAGGTCGCTCACGGGTTTTTGCATGTGGCAATCGTGCCGGACGATGCCGCTGGTCAGCTGTTATTCTCGGGGATCTCCCGTTCCCCCCGCCATTGCATCCCAGCGCTGTTCCATACTGACTTCACTTCGCCATCTCTCAAGTCCACGATGTAAAGAGCCACCCAAATCTCTTCTCCGAATCACTAACCACGGCCTGGATGTCCACAGACTGTTGTTGAGGAGGCCGAAGAACCTACGGAATGC
>NQII01001561.1:281571-458112 GCA_002778355.1 Clitarchus hookeri
CAAGGGGTGCGGGGGACATCTTTATTAGTTGCCTTGGAGCATATCCTTGTATTTAGCAATGTGCGTCAGTGTACAGAGGACAAACCAATATTTCTGTCATACCCAGTAATGGTTTTCATGGCTTAAAACAATCAAATGAAACTTCTGAAGAAAAAACATAATATTTGCTATAGCTTTTGCGGTTTCGCAAGTACGTTTTTTGCAAATTTATATAATGATAATATATTTTTAGCCTTAGAGTCCTACAGTTTGGAGTGTTATTCTGAAGCCATAAATGAGGAGTATTGGGAAACATATGCTAATACTTATTGCATTGTAATAAATATACCACGCACAATAACATAATCTTGACAAAACGTGCAGCAAAATTTCCTAATAGTGATTGTTTTAGATATCAACTGCATTTTTCTAAATCAAATTTGTTAGTTTTTAGGTACACAGAGATGTAGATTACGATATTAAGTTAAAGTTTTTTTGTCACACAAACAATTGTTTCTAACGAAACATTAAGCAGTAATATGTGAATTGTAATTTTTGTGTAGCCTTTATTTTGGAATACGCAACAATGTAAAATTGTTTTGCTTTTAGAAATGTAAATTTTATTGTGATTTGTAAATTAGTTAATAAAATTTTGCATCTTGACTAGTCAGTTTGTTTAACTTACAGTAGGCTACGTGTGTGCTTTCTTACGCATCTGCGCACTCTATAACGAATATAACTAAGACCTGAAAACTGTTGTGACTAAATATAACAAATTTAATGCCTACCATAGCAACGTACCTGCGTCCAAATAAGGCTTTTTAGCGGCACAACGAAATAACCACTTCTCCATGCTGAAAACGCTCTCAAGGAAAATGCCATTGGCAATGGTAAACCGTAAACAGAACACAGCATCGTAACTACAATCCACTAGTGTACTCGACGTAACAATGAGGGAGGAAGAATCACTTGAAACGTTTTCTCCTTCCACTATACGCAGTTAAGAAATATACCTGATTGCTGACTCTCTCACGAAGAATCAGGGGCGNAGAAATATACCTGATTGCTGACTCTCTCACAAAGAATCAGGGGCGGATCTAAATATTTATAAAAGGAGGCATCCTTCATAAGTAAGATAATCTTACACGTAGCTGTTTTACACGTGCATGTTTAGTAGATACACAAATATGCACGTATGTGTGTTTATGTATGTGTATTATATTTATAACAAAAATGCTTGCTGTTTTGAGGTACAGTTTACGAATAAAAAATAAGTTGATGCAGAAAAGAAGTGACCTAATCTATGCAGATATATTCCTTTAAATGCTCTCTAAAATTATGCATATATATGTGTTTCCTTATGAAGAGAGAAATCATATTATGAGAAATGAAAAACAATAAACGCATTACTCAATTACTCTTTTGCATGTTATGTACCATGTTTTTGATGAACAGCACACTGATACATAAAGCAATAAAAAATGCAATAAAGTTAAATTAACAACTGAAAGAATTCACATAATTTGACATCCTGTTAAAATGAACGCATGTATTTCTAAATGGAAAATGACAGAATCTCCAATAAAATTATAACTCGTCGCTCCTTATACTCACTGCTTTGGATAAAAATTTTATATGCACTAATGTAAATATAAAAATTTGGATAGTAGNGTATTTCTAAATGGAAAATGACAGAATCTCCAATAAAATTATAACTCGTCGCTCCTTATACTCACTGCTTTGGATACAAATTTTATATGCACTAATGTAAATATAAAAATCTGGATAGTAGTGAAAGTGAATAAATTTATGCATTAATTTCTTGTTGT
Organism: Clitarchus hookeri; assembly: GCA_002778355.1. Classification (NCBI taxonomy): domain Eukaryota; kingdom Metazoa; phylum Arthropoda; class Insecta; order Phasmatodea; family Phasmatidae; genus Clitarchus; species Clitarchus hookeri. The sequence goes on from NQII01001561.1 coordinate 283,380, forward strand.
CAATGCAGTCTATTTTCAAGAGGAATCACTAACCAATTAACAGTATCTTTAATGCAACAACTCACGTTGCTCTAAATTCTACGTGTTTCGCCATTTAGGAAACCAAAAATATTTTTACAATATATCTGACACTCTCAGCGACAGTTTTACCAGGCCACTGTTTCCGGGCTTGAATCATTATTCAAGGTCAAGAGCAGAAATTTAGACTAGCACATAGCACATTTACAGTAAGAGCTGTACTCGGGTAAATTTTTGAGTCTTAACGGGAAAGGTGAAGACCGCAGTTCGCTTACTGAATATCGCACAAACTGAAATGCAAGGCATAAGTTATAGTTTAAGATGAAACATTTTCTAAGCAATGTGAATTAATTACCGTGGACAAAGTACATTAATATTATGTAACTCAAAATGGGATTCGCTATTTAATAATGCTATAAAGCTGGGCTGAAAAAAAGGAGCTATATAGCCCAAGACGTTCTTAAAAACCATAAGAGATAATTTGTAAAATGCTCTCTCAATTAGTATGTAAATTACTAAACTACGAAATTGGACGCAGTCTGCATTAATATTATGAAGAAAAATGTATTTAAACAATTTGAAAACAATATGTATGAGATATAAACAGGACCTTAAAATAACTTAGTATGTGAGATGTCTCAAAGAAATTATTCAGGTAAATTAGGCTTACTTGTCTTGGTTTTTCTGACTAGAACAAATAATACTAGCAAGTTAAAATATTCTTTAAAATGCTTAGATCTCAACTTAATGTTGCGTNCAGGACCTTAAAATAACTTAGTAAGTGAGATGTCTCAAAGAAATTATTCAGGTAAATTAGGCTTACTTGTCTTGGTTTTTCTGACTAGAGCAAATAATACTAGTAAGTTGAAATATTCTTTAAAATACTTAGATCTCAACTTAATGTTGCATATAGTTTAACGTGGAATCAAAATATCGAAGTGATATACAAAAACACCGAAATAACTTATTTTAGCACATAACGAGGTGCGCAGTGATCGAAAATAGGACTTGTATTAGGCCAGCATCCAGCTAGTTATTGATTTTCCATGTTTTCGTGAAATAATTTCATCGGACATGATCTAGTCCTTCCCTAAATTCCCTTCAAAAGCGCTACTGATTTATGTCTCCATTTCTAATGTCGTTGATCCCGACGAGACGTAAAGTCATTTATAAAACAAATAAAATATAATTTACCCAACGTTATACACCTTATTTACAGTGTACACAAACAACACCGCTTAGTGAACAACAGCATCTGCTTTCAAGGACGTGTAAAACCTGTCTTCCACCTGCACCAAATAAATTAGAAAGTAATGTCCCCGCTGCCTGAGTGGAAGAAGTTTAGGGAAAGTGATGGGCATTGCGTAGAGGACGGCTCATACCTCGGCGACTGCTTAGTCGTGTGTTGCAAGAGAAACCTCTTAGTACAGCTGACATCAGAAATACCTGCTAACCCTTATGATTCTGCATTTTGAATGCTGGCATTTATTGAAAATAACCTAAATATGATGATTCTATCTGTTATAAAAAAATCCAGGCAGTTAATTTAAGAGTAATGCATTTATAAATACAAAAAAGGAAACATTTTTTAAAAGCTTGACCAAGCGGGGTGGGGGGCTGGATACGCCTCTGCGAATAATCACTTGGAACATCGTCTCCCCTGCCACTGTGAATATTTAAGAAACGTGCCTGACTTTTTCCTCTTCAGTTGATGGTAAAAATTCAGTTATGCTAATCTCGTTCATTTAAATATTTTCCTTCCCGTGGTTTGAGAGAAAATTAATTACTTTATTATTGATTGTAGATGTAAATTATCAAACCTCAGGGGGGGGGGGGTACAAATGCCTATATTGTCCCTCCCCACTATTATAGGGAAGGGAGAGTGTCCCTCTGCCCCCCTCTTCGGGGCGTCACTGAGTGTAACCACGTTCAAACACAACAGTTTACTTAATTAAATAAATAAATTCGCCAATTCAAACTCTTTTTTATGCATTACATTTTATAGAAGATAAACTAATCTTACTTCTACATTCAATAAACATTAATGTTTTTTCCAGAACAAACAAAATTAAAGAAAAACAATATAAGTGTTTTCATGTCGAAGAATACGCAATTTGGAAAAGATTACCAAGAGGTATCTTCAGTCAAATCTACGAAATTATGCTATTAATAAACAAAATAAGAACAGTTAATGTTTTATAATTATCGTAAAATGTAGTTTCAGTAAAAATTACGAAGACAGGAATCTCANCAAAATAAGAACAGTTAATGTTTTATAATTATCGTAAAATGTAGTTTCAGTAAAAATTACGAAGACAGGAATCTCACATTTTTATCGACATAGTCCAACACGTTTCGTGCTGGCGAAAATTCCCGATTTGTATATGAGTAAGGTAAAACTCTGGCTAATGATACATGCCAGGGTTTCTGCATATAAAATGGTNCGTTTCGTGCTGGCGAAAATTCCCGATTTGTATATGAGTAAGGTAAAACTCTGGCTAATGATACATGCCAGGGTTTCTGCATATAAAATGGTATAATATCTCTTACGCCAGACGTTACACCAGCTTTCACGGTATCTGGTACGCTGTAATGTGGTCAGCTAATAAGATTATCGAATATCCTGTAAATACNGTATAATATCTCTTACGCCAGACGTTACACCAGCTTTCACGGTATCTGGTACGCTGTAATGTGGTCAGCTAATAAGGTTATCGAATATCCTGTAAATGCTTTGTTCATAATGATTACAACTGTAAGACTACATTACAAGGAAAGCATAGGTTCAAGGGTTTCCTTTCCATTACGGGTATATGCTTAAGCGTGTGTAAGTTTTGTGTGTCAGTGTGCTTGTGTGTGTGTCCCCTGAAAATATTTTGAATCTATGCATCCATTATTTTCACCAACACAGTATGTTTTTAGTACTTGATAAGGACATACAAACTTATATATTTTGACTATGACGGATGTTCGTTAAAATTTCTTTCCATTTTAAATTTAAATCTTATATCTTTGGTAGACAATAAAATGTCTTTAACAAAATTAGTATGTTGAGAATATACACTGCTACGACTAAATTCGAGTTTCCATTGGTACACAAAGAATGCTATTTTAGACAACCCAAAACAATAAGATTTTCATAAATCCAGACAATAGTTGAGAAATGACAAAAATACATATATTTAAGATGGGAATACAACCTAATAAATTTCAGCTTACTCTTGCAACTATCAACATAAGGTTACCTCAGTAGGAAAGTAGGCTCTCTCCTCTACTTATATATGAAAGTAATTTTGATGATGTGCTCAGACATGACGTGAAAGAAATGCGAGTATTAAAAATTTCGAAGCAGAAGACGTTTTCCACAAAGTTTTATAATGGTAGGTCTAGTAAATTCTCAAATATGACTTAACCATATATCTTAAACGTTTTGATGGCAGTATATTTTAAAATGGTGGATGATTCATGTTTCATATGCAGTGAATTTCGTGCTTTCAGTAGGTATTTGTTAGCACATCAAGACTGATTTACATCACTACATAGTATTGTGGACGTAATCCCATAAGAATAAAGCCACTGGAATTTTGCAGTATTGTTTTCATGCAAGTCTGTTAGAAGTCTTGTGAGAAGGAACTAAGACGTGATGTGAAAGATTAAATTTCTGGTGCCTTTTTTTCAGCATGGACAATAAAGAATTTATTAACACTGGAAATTAACATTTGAGATTAGAACAATCTGTATGCCAATTAAGAATCATATCTGTTAAGTTGTTGCAGTAACAGAACATAAGACACTAATTGAAGCGAGGAAAACAGTTAGAAAAAATATTAATTCACACAATTTATTAATTATATCTTACCGTATTCGTTAGTACTTGGTGGGTTTTTTTTTTTTTTTAGTTTCGGTTGTTTATGAAGCATAATTATTTCCTATGATAAAATATCCCGGATTCTAATATCTTAAAAGTTGCAGAAAAAATTAAAAATTAATTATATTATTATTTCAAAATTACTATAACTATGCAAACTTTGGCCAAAATAAGTCAAATTGCTAGGAATGTAGCAAGAAAATAAAGTTATTTTATCACCACCATTTTAAAAATATGCCCCTTATTTACGAAAATTATATATATTTAGAGCGGCCTAGCAAAACCCTATAATAGTGACATATTTAGATGTGATTGGTTTGGTTGTATCATACATATTAACCAAAATATTTATGTATCACTAGCTCACAAAAGTGGTTGCAATAGGTATCATGAGCCTATTAAGTGGGTTTGAAATAGGGCAAAAGGTTATGTACTTAAAGTATTATGTGTTTAGGCTTGATTACTGTTGCGTTACGTGCATGACAGATCTGGCGGGATAATACAGCTAGCTTAAAAAATAACGATTGTTTTTATAGTAAAATACTGTGTGTTAGGGTAGATTACCATAACATTTCTTGTATGACAGATTAGGTGAGTATGCGTTAAGCATTTTCTAAGAAGTGTTGAAAGTGCTTTATTTTCACGCTATGTTAGCTTACAAAATGTATGATGAACGAGGTCGTAATTTACGGTACTCAATACATGCAATACCGAGTTTAATTGAAATAGGCGAAGTTGTTCGGTGGATACGGCATTGTAAACTAAAATATTTAAATAACTGTCATTTTGAAAAAAAAAGTGATTGTATTACAAAAATCATGTATATTCAGTGTGAATTATCTTAGCATTTCTTGAAAGCCGATTCGGTGGGTTTTGGTTTGATATTTTGCCAGATATTTCATTGTTGATTACTTCATTTAGGTATAATTATTCTCATATATATGCTCAGTTATACCACACGTCTCTGAATTTGGTGCCANAAGCATTTTCTAAGAAGTGTTGAAAGTGCTTTATTTTCACGCTATGTTAGCTTACAAAATGTATGATGAACGAGGACGTAATTTACGGTACTCAATACATGCAATACCGAGTTTAATTGAAATAGGCGAAATTTTTCGGTGGATACGGCATTGTAAACTAAAATATTTAAATAACTGTCATTTTGAAAAAAAAAGTGATTGTATTACCAAAATCATGTATATTCAGTGTGAATTATCTTAGCATTTCTTGAAAGCCGATTCGGTGGGTTTTGGTTTGATATTTTGCCAGATATTTCATAGTTGATTACTTCATTTAGGTATAATTATTCTCATATATATGCTCAGTTATAACACACGTCTCTGAATTTGGTGCCANGTTGATTACTTCATTTAGGTATAATTATTCTCATATATATGCTCAGTTATAACACACGTCTCTGAATTTGGTGCCAATTGATAGTTTAGACTGTCAACATACCAGTTTTGTTTCATACAGACTGGATTGTTAAACATACATGACATAGCACTTATAATTTGAAAAGAGTGCTATTTTAAAAGATGCGTATGAAATTGCCAAAAAACATAAAAGTCAAGTATCATAACTATGGGACGGTTTCCTACTTCCAGTTAAAATAGGAACATGACTAGCAATGGAATGAGAAAAATCAGTACACAAACCTAAAAAATGTTTAGGGGGATAAATTCACAAATACACAGGCAGGAAGGTGGTCTCTTAATGCATACGCAGCTATGTCGGGCTTAACATCTCGACAGAGAGTTCACTAGAGACGGAGAAAGTTACTCAGACAACCAGGAATAGGAAAGGAATCGACCATGGCCTGTATAAAGGAACGCGCCCAGTATTTGCATGCGATTATTTCGGAAACCATGGTAAACAGAAATCAGGTTGGCTGGACCGGGAATCGAACCCGTATCGTCCCGTATGCATGTCCAGTGTTAACAATGTGCCACAATGTTCGATCACATTATGCATAGCTTTCATTCGAACAGTGAGATAAAAATGGCACAAGCATTTAAGTGGCCACTATTGATCACGTAAAAATCGCATTTCACTAAGTGACAACCGTTTTTGGTCATGGGTATAATGAGCTGTGAGTGATCATTGTGAGCACATGTTACCTTTTCTGTGCGATGAGATAAGCCAGAAGTGTAGACTGCATTGTGTTGTTCGGTAAATCTGGCCATGTTCTTTGAATAATATTTCCAGACAAAAAACACTTTGGAGTTAAAAGGTTTTTTACAGTTGTATTTGTGAGTGTTACAAATATTCACGTTAAACTGCTTTGTACAAACGACTATTGCATAATTGCGGAGTAAAAATAATGCAAAAGCTTCGCAATAAGAAAATATTGGTTAAATTCTCAAGTAACATATATTTATACTTGCGTCTGGCCTACCTAGCAGGCCATTAGGTTTCGGCCAATAAACGAATGATCTTCTGTGATTGGCATGTGGGAAACTACTTCTCGTGGAGAAATAATTCACCCTACCACACATTTTAAACGAAATTATATAGTTACGAAATATATTCAGCCGCGAGATGTCGTAATATAATTTACCGGCCCTGACAATAATAATATGACTGCATTACACAATGAACATTAGAACATCAAAAACGCTTCAAATAGAAAATCAGTCAGTGACCCACCGGGAAACATTATGGCTCAACTCCACTTATGAAAGAACATTTTTGGTTGGAATATGGTAATTCGCAAATCAATAACAAACCACTGATTGGCAGTCCATGATTAGTTATTTACTGGTTTGTGTCACTGTGTCAGGTTAAGACTGTAGAATACAACTCCATCCTTTCGTAGGCGCTGCTTCAGCTGCGGGCGATGAACGGAGTTGTCGTCATCGCCACTGAGAAGAATAATGTCTGTTGTGCAGAGAAGCTGCAGCAGTTCTGTTCTTGCCATGCTGACGTCCGTGCAAAGAATTCTCCTGCCAAGGGGAGCTCATTCCAACAGAACAAAAAATATTAATCAGCAGGCCTCCCTTCGTTCCAGACGNGAATTCTCCTGCCAAGGGGAGCTCATTCCAACAGAACAAAAAATATTAATCAGCAGGCCTCCCTTCGTTCCAGACGCGAACGTCTTATCGTCTCAAGACTCGGACTCCATGCCACAAAGAAGTAGCGAGGTCTTGATTTCTCCTGGGGCTAGCCATATTTTCCACAGCAGTAGGGCAAAAGCTCGCTTGTGCCATGCACGGAAAGACTACAGCAATCCTAAACATAATCTACTATCATACATTAGTATATGTCGTTTAAGATAAATTCNCATGCACGGAAAGACTACAGCAATCCTAAACATAATCTACTATCATACATTAGTATATGTCGTTTAAGATAAATTCGGTAATCTTGAATGATGATAAAGAAACATTAATAAACATGTGTTGCCAGCTGTTTTCTGCAAATACCACAGTAATTAAATTAAAATGCATTACACTCTATTAAATAATTTAAATGCAGAACAACTTTATATACTACAGAGAAACTTCCAGTAAAGTTTTGCCAATGTAATACGATTATTTTTTAGTTTTACAGCCCGCAGAGTCATATCAACTTTAAGCATAACCCTCATAAGTATGCGCACTTATCCAGTCCGGAGGAATAAAACAGAGAGAAATTGGCTCCTTTTAAACAAAACCTATTGGAATTATATTTATATAAAGTATAATAGTTTAATGTACTTACTTTTACTAAGAGTCCCCATTACATGAATAAGGCCTACACTCTGCAAAACACATAACCATTAAACATAAAATACCATTTTGATGAATAACAACACATTTTACCGTATGTTACATAAATAATGACTCGCTTTCCGTTCAGTTCATTCGTCACATATATACAGAGGGTGTACAAAGAATACCCCAAATCCGAAGGTCTATAATATCCAAATCAAACAACCAAATTCGTCCAATCAAATGAACCTTGGAACCTTGNTACCCCAAATCCGAAGGTCTATAATATCCAAATCAAACAACCAAATTCGTCCAATCAAATGAACCTTGGAACCTTCAAGTTTGTTTACCATACATTCATAAATGTTCAATGTGACAACCACGAGCTGCCCAAACGACAGCAACGTGATAATCAAACTCTTACCACGCTCTTGTTAGCATGTTCAGTGTTACGGTTTGGATGGCGTTCGTATTATCGTTATGAGGTCGTCNAACTCTTACCACGCTCTTGTTAGCATGTTCAGTGTTACGGTTTGGATGGCGTTCGTATTATCGTTATGAGGTCGTCAATGTTAGCCGGCAATGGTGGACGAAACACATGATCATTCATGTACTCCCATAGAAAAAATCGCACGGGGTTAGATACGGGCTTCTTGGAGACCAGTGATGAAGAGCCTGATCACCAGCTGCTCATCGATCAATCTGGCGTTGCGGCAACGTCTCGTTCGGGTATCCGCGAACAGCTAGGTGCTGAAAAATGAAGTCTCCCGCCGCCTCCTCTAACTGAGGAAACCACCACTCTGTAAACATGTCCAGAAAGGGATTCCAGTAACAGTGGGCTCGTGAATAAAGAAAGGGCCGAAAACAGTGTATTCGGATACAGCGAAAAACACGTTCACTTAGGGGGAATCCCTTATTTGAACATTTCAATTTAGTTCATGCCCAGGGAAGTGTTACTGTAGAAATATGTTTTTGGGTAACTATAAAAATGATTTCCAATACTTGAGAATTGTGTAAGGGTATCCTTAGTTAAGCAACAAAAGTAACTGTTTGTTGTGCAGTTTTGCGCAGCGTTTAGAAGCACTTAATAAATTTAATACCTTATGGACATGTTAAATATGGTCCTGAAGAAGACGAATTTAATGGTCCTGAGTATCAAAACTTTGCGACAAGACTACGTGAACGGATACGACAGGAAATATTGATTCTTGTAAACAAAACTTTATCATTCCTTAGCCTTTAAAAATTATTAAATGCAACAGTTTTGGATAATAATAAAGTATATTTTTGTAATAATCAAACAAATAAATTTTTATTAATCATAAATTGATTGAAAAGGATAGTGTAGTTGTCAACTTTAAAAATATAATTGTTGTATATCGCTCCTTCCTGAAAGTATAAAATGAAAACATGAATTTCATATTATAATAAATTGTAAACAAATGAATAAAAAGAGGAAAATATCTTTAAGAGCATGTGTGAATGCGAAAATTTGGCAGGCACATGTGTGTGAGTGGTGCATGTGCATTGACGAATATGTCGTTATGAATGTGTTATAGTACGCGCTTATATTAACCTATTTTGGTTGTTTAATCTTTCTTCCATCTTTAAAACATAGAAAACAAATCAATATAGCCTACTTATAGCGTAACATAACACATCTTTACTCACATGTTCGTCCAAGCACATTCACATCACAAACGTACACTGAAGAGCCAAATAAAACTGGTATAGGCGTGCGTATGCAAATAACAGAGGTATGGAACCAATCAGAGTAACGCGATGCGGTTGNCCAAATAAAACTGGTATAGGCGTGCGTATGCAAATAACAGAGGTATGGAACCAATCAGAGTAACGCGATGCGGTTAGCAGCACGATCGGTTACTGCTGCTACAATGGCAGGTTATCAAGATTTAAGTGAGTTTGAACGTGGTGTTATAGTCGGCGCACGAGGGATGGGACATAGCATCTCTGAGGTAGCGATAACATTTGGATGTTCGCGTACGACCATTTCACGAGTGTACCGTGAATATCGGGGATCCGGTAAAACATCACATCTTCGAAATCGCTGCTGCCGGAAAAAAGATCGTGAAAGAACGGGACAAACGACGACTGACGAGAATCATTAAACGTGACAGACGTTCAACCCTTTCTCAAATTGGTTCAGATTCGATTTGTGGACTGCCCTGCTGGATTTATGGTGTAAATTGCCTCCTGCATACCTTTAGACATTTGTTGAGTCCATGCCACGTCGCCTTGCGGCACTTCTGCATGCTCGAGGGGGCCCTACACGATATTAGGCTGGGTTTCCTGTTTTTTTGNGCCACGTCGCCTTGCGGCACTTCTGCATGCTCGAGGGGGCCCTACACGATATTAGGCTGGGTTTCCTGTTTTTTTTGGCTCTTCAGTGTACATGCGCCCTCAAATATTGACGTTGACACGTTCACTTGAAGCCATTTATTCCAAGGTCCTTTTTTCTGTTTTTTTTTTTACCTTCTTAAATTTATTTTCTGCAGCTTCTCAAGTCTGATTTGAAATTTTGTTTTGTTTATATTGCTGTAGAAGAAAATTTTTTTTTGCAATTGAGCCGTAGTTATATCTTATGTCTCTTCTTTATCATGTCGTATTATCTTCAATAGATGCTTCCTTACCTTCAGAAACAGTTGGCATGAGCNTCTTATGTCTCTTCTTTATCATGTCGTATTATCTTCAATAGATGCTTCCTTACCTTCAGAAACAGTTGGCATGAGCCATATTAAATTACAGTTAAATCATATGACTCTACGGTAGCAGTGCTAGTACCAGATGATTAACTTGCGACACTTTATTGAGCTCCAATCGATAAACGTCCTTGTACTTTAGTAAATACTAGACAATTTTCTGTACTCAAGATATCCATCAATTACGTTTCCAACTTCGTTTGTAATTTCACAGGCTCAGTACACGTTTCCATTAATCACATTTATTTTTTGCATCTACCTTAATGTTATTTAACAGTTCCCTTGGTTGTGTCGTTGGCACCTTTCTACCTTCAGCTACCAAAAACTCCCTCGTAAATTTCTCCCAACTGCCTTCTTTGACTCGATAGCTGTGGGTAACTAACATTTTTCTCAAAATGTTTGGTCTCTCGTCTAACTATTTAAGTATATTTTTGTCTGTAGTATCATCATTGCGCAACGATATTTTTATGTGAATAAAAGTAACTGTGCGAATTTGAGATACTGACGGTAGAGCTATCAAAGCAGTACAGAACAGATCGCCACGCAGACTGGTCTCATTTGAATACAAAGACGTACATGTTACAATATGATGGTTAGGCCATGGTGGTTCATTTCTAGTAACTGCCTGAGAATACTTCATTTTAGTAAATGCTAGCGTTAGCCTCTACTAGAGTTTTACACGCTAGTAGTAGAATCCAGCGATTTTTTATACCAATCTTTATTCAACACATTTTAAAATAATGCTAAAACTACTTAATACATATAATCCTAGTAGATGCTTCTTTGTATTCACATCAGCCACTGTTGTATCATCTGCACTGGCTACGTAAAAATATGCGTTTATGAGCCTACATAAACAAATTTTGCTGACCTTATATTCACGTCTGTCTGGAAATGTCTGGAATAATTAAACCTATTCAGAAATATTTCGAGCAGCATGTTATTCATCTAAGTGAAGATCTTGAGGTAATATACACGAATACTCTCTTTCTAATTAAAAAACGAAGTTATAGTCTGTTGTCTGATGTACGCACTCGCTGTCGACCCTCGGCACTCTGTTCTTATCTCAAGAACTAAGAGAACGTCGACGTTATGTATCTGTTAATTGTAAACCAGTGTCAGCATAAACGGTTATCATTTTATTATCAAAATAGCCTCTTTGGTAAACTTTTTTTTTATTTACCTCCTACGGTTTCGCGTTCGGGTTTGGCCAGAAGGTCCTCGATATTTTAGTTAAACGCTATTATTTTGACTAACATTTCCAGATTGTCTCTCAGACGTTTGTCATCGTAGCGGACAGAATAGAGTTTGCCATATAAGACTTTTACATATTTACACGCTATCATGACAGTTAAATACCAATGTAATTGTATATTACGGCCAGCAGTAGATACGTGTATTTGGTTGTTCACCGATAATGTAAAGAACACCTAATTTCCAGAACTTTGTGCACCAGTTCGCAGTTGCGATATTTCATGAAGGCAGTATCGGGAGTGATGTATCGAGATATCGAATAGCAGTGTTGGCAGCGGTTTTTCCACTGCAACCATTAGTAAGGCTGCAGTAATCGTCAGGCGGGGAGAGATGACGGACCGCCCATCAAGACGGCAACTTGCTTCGTGTCCGCGAGGCAGCCTAATTGCCCGTGAAGAGAACTCTCCCTCCCAGGAAGGCCATTTCTTCCCGCGCGGAAACTTCCAGTGGCAGATGTACTCGCAGCGGAAGGAAAGAGCACAAAGGAAGAAAGAATCGCGAGGGAAAAAGGATTTCGGAAGAAAACCTGGGAGAGAGGAGACGGCGCTATCAACTTCCGTTGTCCTCCAAAAACCTCAAAACTGGGGGGAAAAAAAAAAGATTAACTTTATTCAGAAAATGCCGTAAACTTTTAAACCAAAGTGGCTATTTTATTCTGCTTTTTTTGTTTATAAATTATTTGGATGGACGTACGAATAGGTTAACGAAGTTGTGACGTAGGGGAATTTCGTTTAATATCGGAAGTTTAAGATGACATATATAATGTGACCAGAAATGTTGACATGTCTCTATTAAAATAGGGGTTATATGTTAAAACAACTTAATAATAGTTAGAATCACTGTAGAAATGGCATTAAAAATTGTATTTTCTCATTATATGTAGTACAATATCATATATCTGAAAAGAAGACTGTGGTGTTTATAAATTTAATTTCAAGAATTTTAATTAGGGTAGAATATGGCAGGAGAGAAGATAGGATAAATTGCGTCATGGAGTTTCAGACCCATTTTCTTCCCAAAGTGGCGTCTTTTGTGAGACGTTACAAAATGGTCGGGTTTACAGTCCGCGCGAGTGGACGCACCCCTCCTCACTAACTTGCTCCGCCCACGATAGGGCACCTTACTGGGTAATTACGAATTAAAATGCACAGTATTAATGTTATTACAACACTGTTTGGGAATTATGCATAAACTTGTACAAATATGAATATCTAGAAATTTCGTTAAAATCAAATAAATGGGACACCCAGAACTGAGGGCGAAGGTCCGCTACTGTCTGGCATAGGAGGAATCTATTGGTCGGTTGGTTTCCCGCGAGTTGAAACGCCAAGGCTCGGGGAAGCCTGTGTGTCACGGATATTTGCCGAGGACCGCGAGCGAGGGCGATGCTCTCGCGGAGAGCATTCGACTGAGAGTTCCAAGTTATCATAACTAAGGTGGTCGGCTGTTAGCCACCGCCCGCGAGTGAACGCGTAAGCCACGAGCTACCGGATAACGAGGTATTCCCCCGGGATCAAGCTGAGGAGGTCTTTTGACTTGGAATAATTTCGCGGACGGTTATATAGCGGACAAACACTCGAATTTCTGGGTGGACACCAAAAGTAATATTATGCACTGTATTGTTCATTGAAATTTCCCCTTAACCGCCTATACGAGAACTAAGCACAATTTATCAGATAACATACAAGGTGGTATATAGATACGCAGGTTCACTGACTGAGACCTCTGCAAACACAGTGTCACTTCATTCCTACGAAAGGGGCGGTCACAATAACCATAATCTCTTTGGCGCAAAACGTAGCTAGGCAACATTTAGGAACCCAAGAACGTTTACCTGAACGTCACATAAGTGTTTGTAAATACAAACTTTTTTAATAATTTTTTTGTAACTGGAAAAATGTAGACGTTGATATTTTCTGGCTTCTTAAAAATGAAGAGTAACATAGTTCAGGCATTTCACACAAACATTTCACTAGTGGAAACGCTAAATTATATTATCATTAAAAGAAAAACATATCCTTCAAGACTAGTCCTATTTCTGTATGCCCAACCACTTGCATACAGTTTATTCCAGTCTTCATTAAATTTTCCCACAAAAAATATTTTGTTCTTCTCGTCTTATCGTTCTAAATCCAGAGATTGATATTCAGATATTCTCTTGTGCCCATTGACGGTTTCAGTAAAAGTTCTTCTGAATCGAACAGCATACTGTGACCCAACGTTTGTGTCATGCGTAGATGGTCAATCCACCATTGTACACTTATTATTTTATAGAGTTATGGTAATTTGATCAATGTTAAATATAGTCATTCCTCAGAGAAGACGATGCAATATTAATTCCAGAATAGAAATTTATGGCCACAGGTAGGATCACAGACGATGAGGGCTGGGCTTAGAGGGTCCGCCTCTCTGGTTGGCTCCAAGAAAACACCCTTCGGGGATACACGGGTCAACCCGAGCGGCGTGGAAGTAGCTGTGATCGCCAGGATGAGGTTGATATGAAATATACGGGAGCTGGGGAGTACAGGCCTTTGATAGACCCGTACATATTGCTTTGTTAACCTCGCGACGTGAGTGCTGAACACTCGCCGGAGGTCAGAGTAACTGTTTACACACTGAAGGCCCAGTGTGGGAAGCTTACTTGGAGTTATAAAAAGCTCGAAAACAAATTAAGATACCTTCGCTATAATTCCTTGCAGGACCAGAAAAATAATTTTGGTGACATTTAATTGAGGTTGTTTCCTCGTAGATTCCTCATCACTCTCTCTGAGTCAGTGGGTGCTGAGTAATTTATGGTGATTTGTTGAAATACTTCATGAATTCTTAATCTTCGGCGTTTTACACGTTCTTTATAGAACTGAAAACTTGCCAATTTATTTTCTTATACACATAATATTCTCTTCAACTTCATCTATAGGGAACGGGTCTTCTTTTGTCCACTTCCTTTTTGTCTTCCCGAAAAATCTCATACATCAGAAGCATAGAATTTGCTTCAGAATATTCACACACAGAGAAATATTTGTGCTCTCTAACTAAATACTTGTTTGTATATAGCAAACATATTTAGTTGTTTAAACAAAATTTTCTTCCAAGTAAAAATTTTTTGGAAACCAACATAAATTACTGTTTATATAACAAAATACGTCTTTGAATTGACAAACAAAAACCTCTGTGCTGGGCTAACAAAACTCAGATGTCGACAAAATATTTTATTGAATAACATGTATACAACGTGTTTCGGAAACATGTGAACAAGCTGTGCAAGGGGATTGGTTAGAAACGTGAAAATAAGAAATTAGAATTAGGACACCCATGTCCATATCACATAATAAGGGCTATAGAAGCTCTTTCGGGCCGAGTCCGAAAAACATATAATGTGAGAGGAACCAAATTTGGTATGCAAATCAAATAAACTACGATCTTGGATAAAATTTAGATATGATACGTCGTACATACCGTCATCACGTAAAAAATTAGCAGTTTACCCCCTGTTATTGCATACAACTAGGTTATTTTGAGGTAAAATAGATGCTTGGGGCCATGCGTCATAATTAGCCCAAAAGGCACACTTGTTGCAACTATCTAGGACACACCGTTTTCGTATAAAATGCACACAAATGTTTTAGTTATAATTATACTGTGGCCTGATGGGTAGGCAACACGTCCATCACCCAGAGGTAAATACATGCGGGCTATAATACAGCGTCCCACACGGAATAATTATCGCCAAAAACAAAAAGCAGCAAACAAATTACAATTAGTAAAAACGTCACACCGACGTTTAATTGTGTTTGGTGGCACATTATGAAGCAAGGGGGGTAGAAATGAAGATAAAACGTTTCTGTCCAAGTGCCGAAAAATACCGTTCTGCTTAACATTTTTGAAATGAGGAATCTCCTACGATATATTGTCCACTAAGGTTTAAAGTACTACAAAGTAGTGTCGGAAAATATATTCTGCTTACTTACAAGACCCAGATTTTAAGGGTAAACCAAACCTATCTCCAATCCATATTTTACATAATTATTTTGACATAACTGGTTGCCAAATTTAACTTAGTTCATTAGTTTCTTCCCCCTAGAACTAGTTACAAATAACTGGTAAATGCTGCCATTTGCCAGTTATCGATTAACAGCTGAAACCTTTACTGCCGGATACTGCCCGCGTCAGATATCACCCGAACATCGCCTACATAGTAAATTATGATACCCATAAACTTAAAATGTATATAGTAGATAGAAATGTAGTTTTGTGGGAAAAAAAAACGTTTTCAAATTTTGAGAGATCTGGTTCGAATACAATCTGACCCACTGAAATATAATTTTTCCTATTAATAAGAAAAAGGTGAAAATAATTTGAGAGTCAAACGGAAAGTGGTATCTAAACACTTGTGTGAACACTAAATAGGCAAATTTTGAATATGTTTTTTGTGGCTTGTGTGGCTGACAGGTTTCGAGCCAGCTCAGGTGTGCATTCCTCGATGTTACCGCGTGTGGCTAAGTATTTATCTTCAGAAGGGGTACTCATATATTTCGATGAATAATAATCTCGAGTT
Source organism: Clitarchus hookeri (assembly GCA_002778355.1). Taxonomy (NCBI): domain Eukaryota; kingdom Metazoa; phylum Arthropoda; class Insecta; order Phasmatodea; family Phasmatidae; genus Clitarchus; species Clitarchus hookeri. Next base: position 299,487 of record NQII01001561.1, read on the forward strand.
TATTTTGGTTCAGAACTCTAATCGGCCAAATGATTCTACCGTTTCTGCAAGGCATAAACTCTTTGAAATATATTTAGTTTTAGCGTAGTCAAACTCTGTTCCTGTTTTCATGCCTCATATATAAATTCAATCTTTTCTCTACGGTTCCTTGTTGTGAAACTAAAATAACAACACTGCTTTATTTTCTTTATGTTCATGTGTTTTTTTGGTTATGTTTTTTCCTTCTTGTTATTTTATTCATAAGCACGTGATTAAATATTCTCCTCATATTTCGGATAAAAAAAATTTAAAGTCTAACCATAATTATTAATTTTCATTTTTATAGTTTATATTTTTATATTTGGAATGCACATACAATTTTATAAAAGTTACGTATGAATTCGTGAATAGCCGAAAATTGATTCTTTTATATCGTCGAGAAAGTTCCAAAGGCGATATTAAGGGGACAGGAAACATAACACAATGCATGAATGAAAATAATATCCAATCAATAATAGATTTTGATGGACTGAAGAGAATTTGATAGGATTTGTTTTGTCGCCTATATATTTTAAATGTGTACACCTGCATAATCAACAATTGTCCATACAATGAATGGTTTTCAATTAAAAATTGTAAACGGGTTTTAAAAAATTAATGCCTCGAAAGCATTAAATAAACAAATTCGTAAATATGTTAGTCCTTTCCGCAAAATTATTAAATATGTCTCCAATTTAAACAATAAGAACTTTTCAATTTCAAACGAATTCTAACTTCGTAAAATTTTCTATTTGGCATTTCGAAAAGAAAACACTCGTCAATAGAATATTTATGATTCAGTATTGTGGAATGCAAGGTATTATTATTAAGTATTTTTGAAACTAAATGTTCTTGAATTTTATGCACCCTTCCCACCACAGCTCCTTGTTTTCGAAACGTATTTTCTAGTGTCTCACTCTCTCTGTGTGGGGGCACATCAAGGTAGCGGTAACTTGAACTACTGTACTCGCGCTGATACATGGCCGCGCCGTTGCCACATAGTTCTGCTACTGCCACGCTCTATACATAAAATAGATTGACAGAAAAAATGGGTAACGAAAGTAGCCTTCGTTTAAGGGGCCGTCAAAAGAAAAGGACATGTCCGCAGTATTCATAAAGCCATAAAATTGAGTGAGTATATTTTCGTATGATTAAAACCAGCGAATAAATAATTAATTTAAAGAAGCAGAACATATTCATTAACGTTAGTAAACAGATATTTCGTATCGTTTAGAAACTGCAAATAACTCACGTTTTTGAACATGCCGGTATCCTTCTTCGTTATTATATATATATATATATGTATTTTTTTTTTTATGTGGGACAATTATTTTTATAGGAACGTGAGAAAAACGAAAAGATTTGTGAACACTGTTCGGAAGCTGGAAAGTGACTAGTAAGAATAATTTTAATCGTATCATTATTATTCTGGCAGTATAGGTACCTAAGGAACGAAGTTCAAAACTACAAATTCCGTGTTTACTTGAACTGTACAACAAACTGCAAGTTTCTGATGCAGGTTAAGTCTCCTCCTTATTTAGATAAATCCTCAGCAACGAAACATATATGGTTCAATTAATTGCCCGTGATATTCTAAGGGAAACCATATTATAGTTTTTTGCAGGAGAATTATTCTTTACTATTATTTTGACGTGTTACAAATATTATAAGCAGAAGCATCGCTGACATCTCCCCGACCCCTCCACCTTTCAACATGCGAGCACCAACATTTGACATGCGCTGCGGGACACGCGCGGCCAGGTCAGGTCGACTCGAGAGGACATATTAGCCATTAACGCGTTCCGAGGTCACGCAGCGTTAGGCTAGAGATTTTCGCCAACAAGGGAATAAAAAAACATGCCAAGTAAGGCAGCGGCTAGAATATCGCCGACCCACCCGAGAAACACAAGAAAAGGCAGACAGGGTTGGGCAGGTATGCCACAGACCCCCACCATTCCCCCCAAAAAAATGCAGGACAACATGCCAAGGTGAGCTGAGTTTCGCCGATACAAAGCTAGTTAGCCGCAGGAGAAGAGCTGACAGTATTTGGCAATAGGGGCAAAGGTCACCCCCCTTCCCCTCCACAAATGAGTGGGACATGTGTCTGAATCTGGGGGGGGGGGCGAGGAACGAAAGAGTTTAAAAGCCAAATTGGATGACAAGGAGGGGAGGAGGCGACCAGTAATTCTCCGCGTCAGGTGGCGCTGGACTGGAGTCAGTTGATCAGTTGAGTCAGATCAGTCGGGTTGAGTCATCCGTCATCACGCCATGAGATGCGAGGCAGCCGGGTCATTCAGTCAACCGAGGCCAGGGTTCGGACCCAGGCAGAGTCAGTGATGTAGTGTCAGTTGTAACCCGTGCCGAGAGGCGACAGACATGAGCGATGCCAAGACACGAGATTAGTCAGTCATGTGACGGGAACAGAACAGTCATATCACCAAGTCGGGATGTGAAGCGTGAGACCGAGCCAGGGAGTCGAGTGGTGGGCTCACGAGAGGCCCCGTACCGAGAGGAAGTGGACGGCGCCAGTTGGCGATGGAGCAGCACATTGGGATGCAAAGTGCGATACCGACACCAGAAGAAGGAGAACACGGAACAGCCAATCCGAGGGCCTGTTAAGGAGGCCACCCAGCCTAACAGAACACAACCTATCACTGCAACACCAAACAAAAAACACAGCTAATTACGAACGTCGCCACTCAGGACATGTCCAGATGCCTAGCGCCTCCCCCCCCTTAAGATGTCGGTAACAGTTAGTACAAGTACATTAATTAGCCCTTAAGGCCCCCAACTCGCAAGGCACCATCTCAGAATTGTATATGTATATTTATTTTGAGACAGTATAACCAAATAGAATATCTAAACACCGAGAGACTACAGTTATTGTTAACTACCCCTATTCAAAATTCAAGGCATCCATAGTCTTTGCCAGAAAGGTCACTCAGATCCTATGAATCAGCATGTATCCTACAGTTGGGGGGTAGCATGAAGTTAATTTGGTTCCCAATGTGGGGCATAGTTAATTCTGTGTAGGCAGAAAACAAGAACTATACTATTCCCGTGAGAAGAGATCTTGCCCGTACAGAGCTGGTCAGGATAACCCAGACTTCGATGAGTATAGAACAAAACCCTGTGTTGCCCAGCGATCAATTAAACCTTGACGAGTCAAAATTAACTAGGCCTGTAAACAATAAACTAGCGAGAATGAGAATAGATGAAAGCAAAGAGGCGAAGAGAGATTAGCGAGGAGCGGATGGGAGCGGGAAAGGAGACGAGGAGACAAAAGGCGAAGAATTGAAGGGAGGTTAGCGGAGCAGTAGGTCACTAGTCCACTGGATGGGGACAATGACGTGCAGATAACAGGTCAGGCGGTCGGGTGAACAATCGCGCTGGCCAATAAAAGTAATCGGGGTGCCATGCCAAGCTATAACGTGCCTGGAGGGCCAGTCAGTGAGACATGCTTACCATGCCGATGGTACAGCGCGCGGGAAGAATCGTTTGAAGGGGACGGGCAAGAAAGCGAGACGAAGCGAGTGAACTAGAAGTAGCGAGCTAAAGGGAACAGGCAAACGAGAGCAAAGAAGGAAGTGAAGGGAGGCCGAAAGCAAGTGAATGGAGGTAGAAAGCGGACGAGGAAGAGAAAGTAGGTGACAGCGAAGAAACGAAGGGAAATACACTGATGGAGAACCAAGTCCGGGAGACCACAGCCGACCCAAAGGTGAGCCCGCAGCTTTCCAGAGATGACACCAGAACCAGAGGAAGGTGATGCAGCCTGCCCCCTACCCGCACACTGGCTTGGTGTCAATGCGGGTAGGCCGAGGCACCACCTCATCCGACCGAGACAGACTCTGTGTGGCATGAGGTAAGTGTGTGTTTATACCTCATGTCACCCACTGAAAGTAAATAACTAGGGCAGGTTGCCCGACCTGAAGCGAACCCTAAGTGTGCCTAACATAAGTGCGGCGAGTACAAAGGGCCGGACGTCCCAAAGCCTTAAACGGCCAGATGCGGATTCCTGTACTTATCATATAAAAGTTAGGAATGTTGGCCCTCAGCCGAATTATAATGTGTTCTGATGCCAGCCGGAACTTAAGTGCGACTAAGTGTTTTTTTTTTATAGATTTACCGGAGGTTGTAAGATAGGAATATAGGCCCTCAGCCGAATGATAGCGTATGGTTTATGTCTGCCCACATAAGACCGCTCGTAGAAGAGGCAAAGAGGAAGGATAAGATAATTGTTTTGTTTTTTTTCTTTTCTTCAATAAACCGCTTGTGAGCCATCCGTACCCGTAAAAAGGAACCATGCCACTACACGTAACAGCTGCTAGGCAGCTTTGCCATAGACCAGCCACCTACCACATAAATTGTTTGCCAATGTTCAAGAAAACTCCTGAAATTACAAGGGGGCAGAAGCATAGAAGCAACAAAGAAAGTAAAAAAAAATACTGTGATCCGGATAGATCACTTTAGAGCATGTAGTGAACTGTGTCCCAATGTAACTGTGCAACCATCTAATGTCTGTCAGTAATGTAATGTAGGTCCGAGATGTGTATTACCCTGTTCATGTTTTGTTTTTATGAGTTCAAATATATAGCAAGAGGTTAACCTTGTACAGTAACCTGCTGTCCACGGCAGAAGTTGGCCCTATAGCAGTCCGTCACTTTTGTGCCACCACCTAATGCGGTGGACTAAGTAGATAAATTATTTTAACTGTTCCAATGAACTTATAAGTTAGCTTTCTATTCCCCAGTGTGAGCAGCCTGCAAAGTATTTGAAATAGAAAATGTACATTATAAATAACCTTTACATCAGCAAAGAGAGTTACTACAGAGCCAGGGTTATTGTTCCCTTTCAGCAGGCAGGATGGGATGCCTGTTAACCTGATAGCTGCTAGCTAGGGCGCGCATACTTTAGCGACAGGTGGACTAGGGTACGAGAGGAAGGTAAAAGTAGGCCACAGCTGTCAGCAGGTCGCGAGGCAGCCACGAAAAACACGCCACACCATGCCAATGTGAAAGTCCACGCATAGGGAAGCAACAGAAGAGGAGCAAAGCAGTAGCGCAACCGCACGCCAACACTTTGGCGGGTGTGTCAGCGCCGCAGTGGCTGGAGGGGAATTGACACGTAACACATATTGTAAGTAGAAGAATCGCTGACACCCTCCCCCCCATCTACTCACTGATAGAGCTTAAGTTGACACATGCTGCGGAACATGCGCGGCCAGGTCAGGTCGACCCGAGAGGACACATTAGTCATTAATACGTGCCGAGGTCATGCCGAGGTAGGCTAGACATTCTCGACCACAAGGGAATTAAGACACATGCCAAGGAGGGCAGCAGCTAGAATATCGCCGACCCACCTGTGATACACAAGAAAGGGCTGACAGGGTTGGGCTGATGAGCTGCGGACCCCCACCCCTCCCCCAAAAAAAGTAGGATAACATGCCGAGGTAAGCTGAGTTTCGCCGATACAATGCTAGTTAGCCGCAGGAGAAGAGCAGACAGTGTTTAGCTATAGGGACGCAGGACAACCCCCACCCTTTCACTCTGCAAATGAGTGTGACACATGTGAGAATTTGGGGAGGATCCAGAGAGTTTTAAAGTGTAATTGTTGGACAAGGAGGGGAGGAGTCGACCAGTAATTCCCCGCATTGGGAGGCGACGGACCAGAGTTAGTTGATCAGTTGAGTCAGATCAGTTGGGTTGAGTCGTCAGTCATCACACCGCGAGACGTGCGAGGCTGTCGGGAGTGTCAGTCAACCGAGGCCGGGGTTCATACCCCGGCATAGTCAGTGACATAGTGTAAGTGACATAGTGTGAATTGTAAACCCGCGCCGAGAGAACAGACAGGAGCGATGCCAAGACACGAGATTAGTCAGTCGTGTGACGGGAACAGAACAGTCGTATCACCAAGTCGGGACGCGAAGCGCGAGACCGAGCCAGGAATTCGAGTGGTGGCCTCACGAGAGGCCCCACACCAAGAGGAAGTAGATGGCGCTGGATAACGACGGAGCAACACATCGGGACGCAAAGTGCGATACTGAGACGGGAAGCAGATAGAACATGGAACAGCCAGTCCGAGGGCCCGTTAAGTGGGCCACCTAGCCTACCAGAACACAACCTATCACCAGAACACAACCAAACAACAAACACAGCTAATTTCCAACGTCGCCACTCAGGGAAATGTCTTGATGCCAAGTGCCCCCCCCCCTTCCTCCACCTAAAACGTCGGCAACAGTTAGCACGAGAACGTTAATTAGTCCTTAAGGCTCCCAACTCCCAAGACACCATCTCGGAATTGTATGTGTATCTTTCTTTTGGGACAATATAACCAAATAGTAAATTGAAACACATAGTTACTACAGTTATTGTTTACTAAGTCTATTTAACATTCAAAGCGTCCATAGTCTGCGCCAAAAAAGGTAACTAAGATCCTATGAACCATCCTGTATCCAACAGTTGGGGAGTACCATCAAGTTACTTTGCCCCATACAGTATAGCAGTAGTTCAGTTTGTTAGTGGTGTGTGCTGGAACAAAATGGTACGTAGTACAAAACAATACTTGACCGAAAATTTTTTATCTTCACAAAGAATTGTATTTTTGATCTTAATAATATGTAATTGGCTTAATGCTAGAGAATACCAAACCTTTCATTTTTTTAACAGTTTTTCAGTGATTTTTTATTTGACCGATGGTTCAGTTAACATGTATAAAATGATGGCTAAACAATATCTATCGATTGAAATAACAACGCATGAGTTAATAAAAATACATTTTTAGTGTGGCTTGTGTCTTTTATAGTACTATTTTACGAGACAACAAGGACATTTAGTCTATCATTCAGTTTTTACGTATTTCACAAAAGCATTGCATTAAATCTAGCAAAGTTATTGCAATCATACGTACTATTTATTTCAACATTCCTAATGTCACCAAATAAACTGAATACGAAATGAATGGGCATACATTTTGAAGTTGCATATTTTCGAAAAGACAAATATAAATATTTTCCTGTTTACTCAACGTTGACTAGGTGGCGCAATTCGCGCTCTGCCCTCATGGTTCAGGAGCAGAGTGGCCGACTTGAAGTCGGAGGGTCAGGAGTTCACGCCCCGATTCCTACGTGGCAGATTTTCAGTTTGCATGTCGCGCTCATATGATCAGTGAATTTGTCATCTGGTCGGTTCTACTTGAGCTTGTTCAACGTCAACTACAGACGTGATGACAATGTCTCACTCACTCTGTCCAACAGAAAATGCATCAGTCAGTATGTCAATAGAAGTCAACTTTAAAAAAATTGGTAAGGAAACGACTGTAAATCGGCACGATGTAGGTTCAAATCGTAGACTTCAAGATTTTTTTACCTATTTAAAAAGCGTATTATTGTACATAACAAACAGCGAGTGTCAGATATGTGTTTGTTTATTGCAATGATGTCGCTTAATCAAATAAAATAAATTTTTAGTTCACCATACGCAGTTGGCTGTCATTCATTAAATCAGTGACATTGTTTTACTGAAACAACCAGTGGTTTTCCCTGGAATATAAATGGAGTCATTTTCACTTATTCGAATAGTTGAATTTCACTGCGATTCAGTGGTTCTCTACTGATCCTAATTTAAAGTTTGACCATTTTTGGCTTTACTGAAGTCAAAATGTTTGTCACTGTGTTAAAAATTGTTTTAATATGATTCTAATTTAGTCTTGTATATATTAAGAAACAACTGTAATTTTTGTAAAAGGCACGACAGCAAACAGATGAGAAACTAAGCATTTGTAAGACTACATGCTTTTGNGGGAATTTGCGCATTTAGTATGGGGTTAACATTTTTGTAACAAATTACTGAAAATCCTATAAAACGCGTATTTTTGTACAAACGAATATGTATACAGTTGGCATAAAACATGTATTATGGTAACAGTCAAGAAAGTTCAAATAACACAAATAATGCCAAAACAGATCAATTACGACACGATGCTTCATAAACAGATATTCGTTATCATATTATTTTCTCGATGGCATTAACTGGCATAAGTCAAACCATCATTATTGCAGTAGTAATAAAGAGGAATATTTTGTCAGAAAATTAATCCAATTTATGCGTTATATTAGTGTGTATATTACTCCAATGCTGGTAACCAAATATTCGTGCTGATTAAAAACATTGTAGAATCTATTTANTATATTAGTGTGTATATTACTCCAATGCTGGTAACCAAATATTCGTGCTGATTAAAAACATTGTAGAATCTATTTAGAACAGGCACGGCGACAGATATATAGAGGCCCGTTACTCTGATTCCCATGTGGGCCCTCCTGATCCCTAGTTTTGCGTCTGGTAGTTAGTATATTATAGTAGCAAGTAATAGTCTGCTATAGCTTAGCTATATATGTGTTTGGGAAGGTACAAAATAAAATAATGAAACATTTTAAACATTACTTATTGCTAGGAACAAAACATATNTATATGTGTTTGGGAAGGTACAAAATAAAATAATGAAACATTTTAAACATTACTTATTGCTAGGAACAAAACATATTTCAACTTTAAATGAGGCTTCTTACTTTTAATGCGGCAAGGTCCTTTATAACGTCACGGAAATATATTTCTCGTGCTGTGTCATGCTCTATAGATAACAATGCCAAACTATTCAATCGCTATTGAAACATTGTTCCGCGCATGTAGTTTTTTATTAAGGCAAGCTTGCTAAATGCTCGCTCACCTTCCATGACTGTGATTGGCAGACTGCAGAAAATGCGCAGTGCAATGCTCACATCTGGAAAAATGTTTTCTAATGGCAACTTGTAAATCGTATTCAATAATACTAAAGGACCTGTAATTTATTTAAATATCGCATGGTAAATATTTTTGAGGTGAATAATTTCACCCTCCAAGCTTGGTGCCAGGTCCTCCAAGCACATTTGAATCAATATTTTACAATTATCTCTTATATCATCTATATTCATATTGCGAAAACTTAGAATCTGTGAAAACACAGAGTAGATAGATTCAAATGCTCAAATTGATACTTGATTTCTGTTATCAGAGATTCCATAATTACCAGGAAAACATTTCTATTAAATTTAGTTTCAGGGTCCCTATCTTCGGAACATTCAATCTGGTGCTCTCTGTTAATTCGGCTGCCTCGTCGACGTTTGGATGGAAACTCTTCTGTAATACCTACATTCTGTGCAACGAGTTTGGCTTCCGAAAGTAGAGTTGGCCATTCCTCCCTCAATGATTAGATTTTGTCTGTTAGGTTTTTGATATGTTCTGTAGCAGTTTCCATTGTAATAGCTCTTGAATGTAAGATTAAATTCCTCTCATCAAAGCTTTCTAATATTTGTACCCACGAGACCACANCATTGTAATAGCTCTTGAATGTAAGATTAAATTCCTCTCATCAAAGCTTTCTAATATTTGTACCCACGAGACCACCATTAATACAGCTTTAATATATGAAAAATATTTTCGTAAACCGACTACTTCTGAGTAGGCTTCAGCGGGGAGTTTTTGACGTCTGGTGTCAATCAATTTTTTTTAAAGCTTCAATAACACTGGTAAGATGCCTAGCAATAGGTCACACAGCTTCTTTTTTGGCACTCCAACGAGTATCGCTTTGCCTGAGAAGGGAACAACCCATTTTCTTTGTTAATATAATCCATCTGGCAGGGCTGTCTCTAAAAAGAATGTGCAGGTGATAATACATCCAAAGAATGTTATGGCATCAGGACAGCATGATGCAGCATGAACACCAACAAGATTTAATGAGTGTGCAGCACATGGTGAATATATTGCTGTAGGGTGCTTTTTTAGAATTCGTGCTTGTACACCTTTATATTTTCCCGACATGTTGCAGCCATTGTAGTAGGATTTGCCCCTGCTATCAGCAATATTAAAGCCATGATATTGGTGTCGGCATAACATTGCATCTTTTATTTCCAATTAAGTTTTCTGGCAATAGTCGAAAAACTCTATAAATCTTTCTTTTATGATCCACTGTCTGGTATTTTCCTCTTTGAAAACATATCGCAAAATCAATACATTTTGCTCAATGTGAGTTACATCTGGCAATCACCAATAAGAGAAAAATAAATTGCTATTGTTCTTTCATCCAAAATCACTTCTAAAACTAGTTTTCCACATAAAGTAATAAACTCGGTCTGAGTTTCATGTGAAATGTAGTACGCTTGAAATCGTTTAGCTCCGTCATCCTGGCTATTCTTTACTTTTTCAAATGTTCTTCTAGAAGTGTGTCGTAATGTGAATATAACTCAAGACAACCCAGAAAGTTTCCGTTGTGCACGTCTCCTATTTTTTCAGAACAACCGCGAAAAGGTAAACCATGTGAGCCTAAATGAATCGTAACATCAAAAATGCCGTTTCAGCATGCAAATAATTTTATATCTTTCGGTCCTTAAGTGTTTCCGCAGTTCATTTTCAATTAATACACCGCCTTCTTTAACATACGAGTATGCATACAGCTATTACGACCATACTTTTGTNGCAGTTCATTTTCAATTAATACACCGCCTTCTTTAACATACGAGTATGCATACAGCTATTACGACCATACTTTTGTTATTTTAACGTGGCGCTTTTAGCCATTATGGCCATTCCGCGCCCCGACCGCCCAGTCAACAGGGAAGAAGGATCACGCCTTCTCATCGCAGGTGTCCCAGCTGTTCACCTGAGTTAACCAAGACCAAAGCCCCGTCTTGATAAACAAGCTCCACAAAGAGCACCCTACCACAAGACCTAAGACCCTCGTACTCAGATTACCAAGAGTGTGGTATGGCCGGATAACTATCCGGTCCCCTAATGTCTTTCCAGGACGCTACCGGAGCAGGTGCCTGCTCACAGCTCANGGTATGGCCGGATAACTATCCGGTCCCCTAATGTCTTTCCAGGACGCTACCGGAGCAGGTGCCTGCTCACAGCTCGGCCGTTTTTTAGAGGGGGGATCTCTCCAGACCTCCTCCAGCATACGGAGTTAACCACTGCCAGCACAAGTCCAACCTCTAGTGATCGGAACATCAGAGAGAACCTCTGATGGGGCCAACCCGATCAGCCCGTGCTACCACTTATTTGTCATGGCACTAGTGGGTTTACTCATGTCCGATCGCTACGCCNCAGCATACGGAGTTAACCACTGCCAGCACAAGTCCAACCTCTAGTGATCGGAACATCAGAGAGAACCTCTAATGGGGCCAACCCGATCAGCCCGTGCTACCACTTATTTGTCATGGCACTAGTGGGTTTACTCATGTCCGATCTATCGTCAGCCACTACAATGTGAAGGGGACGGTATGATGTTTCCTTTATGTGCCGAGAGATGACACTGGGAGAGTCTGTCGGCGCACTATGAGCGTGTGTTGTGTGTTAGTCCGCATATCGATGGCAACGGAACAACATAAGGTGTTCTGTGTTATTCAGTTTGCTTAATGTAGATCGGTTACGACGGTTCAATGTGAATTCCATCGCAAATATGGACGTTGTCCTCCCGATAGGTGTAGTATCGTTTGTTGGTTTCGTCAGTTCCGTGACACACGATGCCTTTGCAAGGGCAAAAATTCCGGGCAGCCGCGTATGTCCGAAGAGAATGTGCAACGGATTCAACAAGCATTCGTTCGCAGTCCGACAAAATAAACTCGACAAGCTAGCCGGGAAATGCAAATCCCTCAATCGATGGTATGGACAGTGTTGCGAAAGCGGTTGATGTATAAACCATACAGGTTATATATAGATTGTACAGTATCTCACCAAAATCGATAAAGAACTGAGACGTGATTTCTGCGCGTTCGTTCTTGCCCAGAACGAGGAAGATGATGCATTCATGTCTAAGTTGTATTTTTAGCGATGAAACGACGCTTCATGGAAATTATAAGGTGAACCAGCACAACATAAGGAAATGAAGTCAGGAGCATCCACATGAGACTACCGAACAGGAGAGCGCTTCTCCCAAAGTGAACATGTTTGGCACTGTACCCAAAGACACTGCTTTCATCCCTTTCTTTTTTAACGAGCCCACTCTTACTGGAATCCCTTATTTCGATATGCTTACATAGTTGTTGTTTCCTCAGTAAGAAGAGGTGACTAGGGAATACATTTTCCAGCAGGATGGTGCGCCACCCCATTGGCACCTAGCTGTTCGCAGATACCTGAACGAGATGTTGCCACAATGCTGGATTGGTCGAGGATCAGTTGGTGACCAGGCTCTTCATCACTGGCCCTCAAGAAGCGCGTATCTTAACCCGTGTGATTTTTTCTGTGAGGGTACATAAGGGATGAAGTGTTTCGTCCACTTTTGCCGGCTAACATTGACGACCTCAAAACGAGAATTACGGACGCCATCCAAACTGTAACACTGGACATGCTGACAAGATAGTGGAACGAGATTTATTATCGCGTAGATGTCGTTCAAGCCGCCTGTCATGGTCACATTCATCATTTATGAAGATATGTTAAACAAACTTCACAGTTCCACGGTTAATTTTATTGGTCAACCAAGGTTGTATGTTGTTTGTTTTTGATATTATAGACCTTTATATTTGTGGTATTCTTTTATACTCAGCCTGTATATTAATGAAAGGGCATGTATAATAACACGCCACAACGGCTCTCTCAATACNGGTATTCTTTTATACTCAGCCTGTATATTAATGAAAGGGCATGTATAATAACACGCCACAACGGCTCTCTCAATACTGCGAGTATGTGGATATATCTCTGTCGCTTGAAAATAGAAAATTGATGGAAATTTTTCTTATTATAGACTCTATGTCTCATTCCAGACGCCATCCTGTTCTGCTCTGAGAGATCTTTCATCTTTCGGAACTTGGTACTTCTCTCTCACCGAATGTATGCTCTCTTTTTCATTTACAGGATGATTCCAAAGTTACTTTATATTTTAGTGAATATGTAACAGTACATCACTATAACATTGTGTGATCTGTACTGCATATGGTACATTTCATTGCAGGTTACCTGGAATTTTTACAAAATGCTGTCCACAGGAGGACGAAGAGCCTGCATTGACTTTCCTACGACGCGGTACGGGAAGATTGCAGCTGTTAATTCAGAAAATCTGGCGCCACCTGACTAGCTATTAAAAGTCTTGTTAACAAGTTTAAGTGGACTGGTGTGTTGCAGATAAAGAAAACTCAGGGAGGCCGCCCGTAACGAGAGATACCGTGCAACGAGTCGAGGACGCCATCACACGTAGCCCAATATCATCGACCAGGGGACTCAGTAGGGAGCTTGGTGTTTCACAAACCCCCGTGGGAAGGACCCTGCGTTACACACTGAGTAAACGTTCCTATAATATCCAGGTTATGTAGAAACTGAAAGCTGAGGACTATGCAGCCACACATGCTTTGTGAAACGACCTGCTTAAAGCTGCTGACAGTGGCAATTTGATGGACGTATTGTTAAGTGACGAAATCACATTTTACACTTGTGGTCATGTTAATGGACATACCTGTCGGATCTGGGCAGAGGAACATCCGAATGCGCTGGAGCAATGGCAACGGAACACACCAAAGGAAACCATGTGGTTGGGGATGACGCGGACGAAAGTCTACGGACCCTTCATGTATGCAGAAGACACTGTTACAGGTAACACATACTTGGATATGTTGCAACAATTTCTGGAGCCACGGTTGATAGATGATGGTATTATTGGCACAGTTGTTTTTCAACAGANTTGGATATGTTGCAACAATTTCTGGAGCCACGGTTGATAGATGATGGTATTATTGGCACAGTTGTTTTTCAACAGATTGTGCACCAACCCCATTTTTCCATAAGTGACCGCGACTCCCTGAATCACGCCTTTCTTGGGAAATGGATCGATCTTGGCTCATTAGGTCACCAGACCTGGCTACCCTGGAGTTCTNCCTGAATCACGCCTTTCTTGGGAAATGGATCGATCTTGGCTCATTAGGTCACCAGACCTGGCTACCCTGGAGTTCTTTGCTTGAGGGTTCATTAAGTCAAAAGTCAACCTGGTGAAGATACGCAGAATTGAAGAACTGAAACACCAGATTTACACCGTAGCAGCTGCGATTACACCAGCTATGTTGGATAGAGTGTTTGGGGCTGTTGTGGCGCGCTGGGGGCTGTACTAAGACGTGGGAGGTGATCAAACTGAAATGCACTGAGTTGGTTTCCTATTTTGGTGTGTGTTTCGGCCATAATGTTTATCGCGTATTACAGCCTGTTTCACAGGGACATGCATAGTGACATCATGTAATCTACAATTGAAACCAGTTCGTTTTTAGGTGATTTTCAGGGACAATGACATCTTTCACTGGATTCGGATTCGTCTGCCATGTTAGTTTACGTCTGTAAAAATGTATGTTTTCGCTCAAAATGGCCTGTTTGGCTTTCGAAACTGCCTGTTTTACAAGTGACTGCTCAGTAAGGCTGAAAAACCACAGAAGTTGCTAAAATGTCTGCTGCAATCAGCAAAAAGGATAAAAAAATAAATTAAAAACACCCACTCTACTCACATCCTGGCACCACCCAAATATCACAACACACGACCAGCAAATCCAACTACCAGCAAATCCCACCAGCAAATCCCACCAACAAAAATAACACCACATCCTGTTTGTTAAAACAGGATGAACTTAATTCTGATTCATAGGCGCGATTAAATCACTGGATTTACACATGTTTAAGCTCTTTATTAGCAAGTAGCCCCATGTTGCCATACAACACGTTTGTTTTCCTCCAGACACTTGTATCTATTGATCACGAGCGTCCCCATGCTGTTGAACCAGTAACTGGTTCTTTATGTCTCGGCCTCGGAGACAACAAACACAAACACCAACAAGTATTGATTCTCAACATACTGGCCCCAAACAGGGATTGAGGCACTTTTTCCATTACACATATTAAGAGATTTCTTAAATGCTAAATGCCATGTATCATAACTTACCAATGATATTACTGAAACACAATGATACAAGAAATACATACACAATAACTCACCAGTTGTACATTTGAGCAATATCAATATCATTATGCATAAACCATATATAATCACCATGATTTGTACTTAGTTCAGTAAATAGTAAAACTGTTCTACCACCGCCATTAATTGACTGGAAGAGAACATAGGTTCGTAATTGGTATACTATATGGTCCAGTAGAGGTCCAGGTGGTAACTACTCGTACCACATGATTCGAATGGAAGCTCTTCAATTAACAATCCAAAATTTTTGTCTTTATTATGAAAGTAACAGGTGAGAATTAGCATGAAGCAGCCGTAGATGTTACCTTTCGATGACCAACTGTGTTAAGTGATGTTTCGGATGCGGAATTGTATGATGTTTCGGTTCAGAAGGAAGCTTCGAGTTCTGGAGCCGGCATCCAATGCACAGCAGTTGGGCCTTGCACAAAAGTGGATTCAGGCACTTGAGTTTGCTCTTGCTAGATAATTGCTGGTCATTTCTCGGGGCATGAATTTCACTTGAATATTATTGCGACTGGGCTATTCTGACACATGTATGTAATGATTTCTCTAGTTCTTCCAGTTCGTGTGGACCAGTATCCCGCATTCCATTACTTCGACAGTTTAGGAGTATCGTGTAATCCTTCTATTTTCCAAAATTTCTTGAGCTGATCCAGACTATCGTCTTCCTGATACTATCCACCCAAATTCGGTGTTTTGCAATATGAGGTGGTCTTTTAATCATATCATTTCTGCTCCAAGCAAAAGGTATATGTTTCCTTGCTGGTTGAATGCTGTGACTGCCAAGTTGAGAATGGATGGAATATTCCACTGGTGATAGTCTATGTATCTTCTCAGCAGATTAGCTGAAATCTTGGGTAGAACCAAACTCTCAAATGCAACAGTATAATTTGTTACACAGGAGAGTACCATAGTCTTAACGCTGTGTTTAGTTTCTGCAGTTACGTCATTTATTCCCTGTACCTGGGTTGCATTCTATTCTTTCTTCAATCCTAGTTGCAGCACATATTTTTCTGATATGAAATGAGATTGGGAACCTGACTCCAGAAGGGCCCTGCATATTTATATCTTGCTATATTTGTATCGCGTTTTCAGCAGTACAGTGCGAGCAGGATCTGCATTTGTGGCTTGATTTTGAGTGAGGAATAACTGAAAGTTGATTACTATTGTTCTGTATTTGCTATCTCTTAGGCTGTCTGGTAAAATGTGATCTTGGTTCTGTTTCTGCAGCTGGTTTTCATGATTGCCCATAAAATGGGCTGTTAGTCACTGTGTGTGTCAGTGTGAAGCAAGGTGGTGTTTCTCTGAGCACGTGCTACAGGTTACTGATCTAAATTGCCTAATGAAGTGACAACCTTGTAGACAGTTCAAGCAGAGGTGTATGTGTATGTCTTACAAATTCTATGCGTTGTTGAATGCTGGAATTCGTTAATTCTTCGCATTTGTGTAATGCATACTGTTCCTTGCAAAATTTGCACTGAGTATTGCTAACTACATAAGACTGTCTGTATTGTCTAACATTCTTAGTCTCCGAGATTTCAGGTTTAAGGGCTTGTGTACGTTGCATAAGTTATATAGTCAAACATCTAATCTCTAAGAATTTCAAGAGTTGTGGCAAGTTTAGCAAATGTCTTAGATGTGCTGTGACAAATAAACATGGATTGTTATACCTAATGCAAACAAAATTCCATGCAATTTGAACATTGTCGCCAACAACTGGCACGTTTTCATTTTCCTTTAGGTTGAAGTGAGCTAATTCAATAGGTAATGGAATTTCTGGATGCTGTCAAGAATGTCACTGTTTACTATTAAGCTACTGAATGAGTCATAGACGTGACGGAACTGCGTTACCTCTCCTCCAAAACTAGGAAGTTTCATGTTTGGTAGCCTCACTTCATTCTTACTTACAAGTGAAGAACCATGATAATACTGTGCACTATCAAGTGAAGTGTTCTTAGATTCAATAATCAATATCAGCGTTGTTGTATTAACATCGTAATAAAGAGTTTAGAGGATACCTTGGCTTCAGTATTCACCTCAATTCCTTCACTGAACTCTAATACTTTTTGAGCTGGCTCGTTCTTATTCTGGGTAGCAGGAAGCTCCTCTAATCGTACTTTAATTGCCTGCACATTTTCACCCCTTTCCAATTTGCTTAAAATTGTACAGACATATGTGGGAGACAGCCGAAGCTCTCATGCTAATCAAACTTTTTTTTGTGATTTTCATCNCTTAAAATTGTACAGACATATGTGGGAGACAGCCGAAGCTCTCATGCTAATCAAACTTTTTTTTGTGATTTTCATCTAAAGAGGAAAAGGAATGCAGTACATCCAGATGATGTGTGTACATAACTCGCTCTGGCACGGCTGCCTCCCAGCTCCATCATCGTAAGTAGACTGGAAAAATGTGTTTGCGCCCGCCGACTAGAAGGATAACTCTCGCTCGCCCATGAGGAGGGACCGTGGGTGGCGCGCTTACGGCTGTTAATTGTCCGTCCAAATGGCTACCTGCTGGCACTCGGAGTGCACCATGTTCCCGCTGTACTGGCGCGACAGCAACCCCAGCGCGCGTAGCCGCAAGAAGCACTCAGCACCATTATAAATACGCTTTACAATGTAAAAATCCATCCCGGAGGACTGCTGCATCAAATAATTACATTAAGAGTATTATGATTTAGAGGCGTCATAAAATCACTGGATTTGACCGGTTTTCAGCAATTTATTAGCGGGTAGCCGCATGCGGCCATATAACACGTCTGTATTCCTCCAGACTCTTGCCTCCACTGACCACGAGCGACCACTTGCTGTCGAACAAAGAACTTGTTCTTGAGTTCTTAGATGCTATGTCCCATCTCTCGTGCAGCTACTATAAAACCATGTTCAAAGTCACTTAAATCTTGGTAACCTGCCATTGTAGCAGCAGTAACCGATCTGGCTGCCGACCGCTTCCCGTTACTCTGATTANACTTAAATCTTGGTAACCTGCCATTGTAGCAGCAGTAACCGATCTGGCTGCCGACCGCTTCCCGTTACTCTGATTGGTTCCATGCCTCTGTTATTTGCATAAGCACGTCTATACCAGTTTTTATTGGCTCTTCGGTGTATATATGATTCTATTCTACAAAATTTAACCAAACTTTTTGCACTAGCAGTATTCATTAGAACCATCAATTAAGAATCCAAAGATCTTCTTTTTCCGTTATTTAAAAAAATAATGCCAGGTGAGAAAAAAAAAGAATATTTTAGCATATTTTTGGAGTAATTCAAATAATTTGCACTAAATTTTTGCGTAATATTAGTGGTATAGAAGGCCTTGTAATGATAGATGATGTAAGTGGGTTCAGACATTGATTTTCAAAATGCGGCCATATAATTATTTTGATAAGTGTGGCATTAATTTAGGCAATTTTGTAAGGTATCACTGATTAAGAATTAAGCGTTGTGTGCCTTATCTCGGGGACCAATAAACAGCTTTCCACTCAATTCTAGACATAAGTTGCGATATGGTAGGCCACGTAAACTTACGGGTTTTAAGTACTTCACGCACTTATTTTAAAAATG
The DNA here is from genome assembly GCA_002778355.1 of Clitarchus hookeri. NCBI lineage: Eukaryota > Metazoa > Arthropoda > Insecta > Phasmatodea > Phasmatidae > Clitarchus > Clitarchus hookeri. The sequence goes on from NQII01001561.1 coordinate 318,050, forward strand.
ATATCTGCGTACATACTTAAAGTTAGTGAACCCTATCATTGAAAACATTAGACTGACTACATCCGAAGTTTAAGCTCCGAATCCTACCTCCGTGATGCAGTTAATTATACTCTAGCTTTTTGTCGAGGTTGTCTGGGTTCGAGTCCAGGGCAAAGTGCGTGTGTATATGCAATTTTCTCGGTACTGTTACAGATGATCCTGGTAAGTGATATTCCTGTGAACGAGACGTAATGGCCTACCTACTCTCTAACCTTTATAAAGAACTTCATTAAAAACAGTTTTCATCCGTGTAAAGGAAAGTACATAGTTTCATAACTCATTTCAATCTTTTCATGTTTTATTGACTTTTGCATGCCAATTACTTATATCTCGTCCCACATTACGGAACACGAGGAAGACAACCCTTATTAAATATGTGAAAGTGTGTACCACCTGTAACAGTATTCTTTCGGTACCTACCGTGATAGCATTTTCCCGTATACTACTTTTCGTTGCTTAAGTGCAAGTAATTTCCAATTTATCGTCGCATAAACAATTTCCACTCCTCGCTTTAAGGGGCATCTGCCATCATCCGAAATCACGAAGTCTCATATGCTTTTCTCTATTTTTGTCCTGAGGACATCGCTCAGTCCCTATTTACATACATTAACATCTAAACCTGTATATCCTCACAGTGGGGCAATTATTTTTATATGTTAAATGAAAAATTATATTTAATTAAATATGTTTATTTCCTTTCGTGTCGGTGAGCGCTCTTTTTAAGAGCGTTAGAGTGGAAAACCTAAAAAATATATTTATATTAGTAGCAAAAACTAACAAGTGTAATTTTTTTAATAATATGTAATTTGCTAACAGCGAACTAGTTTAGGAGTCACTAGAGAACACCAAATCACAGAATAAATCTTTATTAAAAATTAGCAGCACAAGGAATGAAATTGTCTCTTCGTATATCGTTTCATGCAGCCATAAAAGACTTAAATGCAGAAGAGGAAACTGTATCTAATATATGAGGTTTGTATTTCTTTGAACAAAGTTTTTTAGTTTCGCACATTGTCGAATATTTTCAGCTCCATATGCACGCCGAAAAGAATAAATTCAACATAAATGCAGAACAGAGGCAGGAATAATGGCAATATATGTTATTTGGCCTCATAAAGAGGAAGGCTGGCAATTAAAAAATACAATTTCAGGCGTTATAATCGTCAATGAATAACTGCTGGTACAAAATGAGTAGTCTGTAGTATAAATAATATAATGAGTTAAAAGAAAATTTAAGGAGGAATAAGAACGTAATAAGGTTCATTGAAGCATATGTACTGTATGTGATACCAGTGAAACAAATATAAATTTTTGAAATAATTCATGAACTCATGATTTTAATGTTCCAATTTATTCTTTTATTTAGTAAGCAAACTTAATGTTAAACGCTGATAAACAATGTTAGCTGAATGTTATTTATTGGTAAGCAAAATATGTGATTGGAATCTTTACAAAAACTTTATACTGTATAATTTTATGGTGGCAGTTTGTTGAGAAGTTGAATTTTTTATGATTAATTACGTGTAGTAAATATTTCCATAGAACGCTAATTATATTTGTCCGTTAATTAAGTGTTTTAATTTGTTATAACTATTTCACATATTCCAACGTGTTTAAATTGACAGATACTGGCGTAGTCTCAATCCACCACTACATGAAACGCAGATCACAATACGCAAACAATACAATTTTTTGGCTAGAATATGTTTCATTTCTGAAGGGTTTTAAAACACTTTTGAGTTGTACTTTAATTATTACGTAATGAAAGTTACTCGTAAACTACAACGATTATTACGTTTGAGTTTTGTTCTGATACTACAGTGCTTAAAATGATGGTGAAGTAAAGGCTACAAAAAAAATTATGCAAATAAAATTTCCCATCTAGCCTTACAAAATAAGTTGATTTAACCAAAATAGTGGTCTGTCACATGCATTGAAACTGGGTATGCATGTTTTATTGGACGTTTTCATGCAGAAATAGAGAAAACACCAAATCGTGTTGCTTTTTATTTTGTTATTTAGGTGATAAATGAGATATGATTTAAATTAATACAAAAGTAATCCGTCTTAATTTTACTTTCCAATTAAGAATATGTCCTCATTATTCTAGATATTATTAACAAAAATGTTACAATTTTGAACACTGTAGAATGGTTACTCTTTCAAAAACAGTTGCAGTACCTATTATTAATGTTTTATTTAACCATAAAACTGGTTGTATTTACCCATTAGTAAATCAACAGTGCAAAAGTTGCAATGTGGGAAACATTTTTACATGAAATATTTCACATTTCCCAATACGTGTGTTTTTCAACATATACATGATTATAATAAAACTTGAAATCTCAGTACACAAAATAATAATATGGATTACAATTAAACTATCTTTAAGAAACGAAAAACAAGCAACTGTGATTTAAACTGAAAGGTTTTGTTCTTGGAACACAATAGCGGGGCTGTCAGAGCGTGATTAGAAAAATGATTTACAAGGCAACAAATTTTTAAATTATTCTTTGTGTCACGCTCACAGGATTTATGGAAAAATTCTTTCCTACCACATATTTTTCCTTCTTTGCGTAGAATATTCGAAAAACAAGCAATCTGGCAAGACAGTAGGAATTTAGCATGTTGAATGTTTTAATTTATACGTTATTCAGGCGTTTCAAAACACATATTTGAACGTTAAATTTAATTAAGTAAGTTATTAAAGGGATTTTATGGAATATCACATTTTACACCGATACGTTTTTGTTAATGTTACCATGCTAATTGTTCTTATGTTTTAACGTGGTTTTAATACATGACCAAAATTTCACACAGTAAAATGGCATTTCATATTAGATGATCTTTGTAGACTGTTAAGTCTAAAATATTATAATCGAATAATTGACAATTTTATTTATTCACTAATAAATAAAGAATTAATTTAATAGCTTTATTCAAATAATTTTATTCATGTCTCTAATTCGACAAGTAAATTAACATTTTACAGGTTTTCGGGCCGCTCTAAATACAGAGTGCAACAAATTTTCAGATAATCTTTGTGTACGAAACAATTTTAAGAATATGGGCAAATGCACAGTTTAAGCTCAAAAAGCATTCCAATCTCTTTAAATATGTCTACATTCTGAATATTTAAAAATTTTAAGTGCGAATTGCAAATGTGAGTAGAGGACAATATAACAAGCAAAAAATGTTATACACATGTGACCAGCAATCAACCACTTATTACAAGCGGATGTATTATCATAGCAGTACGCACGCTCTGGGGTAACATACATAAGATATGCACTTCGNACCACTTATTACAAGCGGATGTATTATCATAGCAGTACGCACGCTCTGGGGTAACATACATAAGATATGCACTTCGGTTCCACATAACCACCGTTCATGCGAAGACATGAGAATTCCTTGCATGTGTCTAATGTATTTAAGACCATTGAAAATTCGTTCTCGGAGTTCGTGAACACCAAACATTTCAAATATACAGAAACAAATATTCTAGATTGTTCAGGTCGGGGGACCTGGGAGGTGATGGTGTTAGTAAGGCGCTGATGATGATACAGCTGTTGTAGTAGTATATTCTTGCTAAGAACACTGGAACATTCATGTGAAAGTGCGTTCATGCGCCGTTTATTTCATACGCAGCCTTTCTTCAAGACCTATATCATCCCAAATGTCGCGTAGCTCATGTTGCAAGGAATGGAGTTGCATACGAATATTAAAGCAGGACGCGCACTTGCTCGCCTCGGCACGGGCTGGCTCGGAACGGAACAGGCAAACGTTAAAGCACTTGNATTAAAGCAGGACGCGCACTTGCTCGCCTCGGCACGGGCTGGCTCGGAACGGAACAGGCAAACGTTAAAGCACTTTATGAGGCAACACCGTTCTCTTTCAGTCCCTACATCAGTTGCTAGCTCACCACACATGTAGACTGTTTATATAAAAACGTGTGGATTTCCGACAAAGAAGATATTATTGTGATTGCAGTTGCGTGGAAAACGATACAGAAACGATTGCCAAGATTCTATTTTCATGTTATATTTGTACATTCAGTGAAATAGAAGTACGCATCGTAAAGGTTTACTATTAAAAATATTATTTTGTAGGTCTATTGTTAAGAGTGAATGTATTTCCAGTGCATAATAGTGGTTTGTTATTACAAAGTTTACTTTATTCAAATATGATAAATTTAGTGATATATATATATATATATATGATCCTGAAATACACCTATAAACTTCAGAACATTATTCATTATGGAAATTAGGCACAAAACTTAACACGAAGTACTACTTGACGTGATTTTGAAGTGAGAGACACTCCATTGAAATAGTTATTTCCAACATTTCCGTATTTCATATCTGCCATCTGTGAACATTTGGCAGGTAGTATGACGGTTATAAATTTAGGTCTTGCAACTTACTAACGTTTTGCGTACGCTTAATTAAGTTTGCGGTGGCGCGCGAACTGAGGGCACTAGTCGTAAACTTAAACCAAACAGTCTTGTTTCTCCCATAAGAATACATGCATAGCAAGTTTCGCACGAGTTTAAACTACCGCCATTTAGAGTTTCATGTTTCTTAAACTGTAATAACTTTTGTGTGACAAATAAATGAATATTAAATTTCTCTAATGCAATGATTTTTGTGGAATACTATTCTGATTTAACATAAAAAAATTTACGCTACTCCCCACCTGTGGTGTACAGAATGGTTCGTAGGGTCTACAGTTAAGGTTAACTGGCACAGACTATAGGTNACTTAAATCTTGGTAACCTGCCATTGTAGCAGCAGTAACCGATCTGGCTGCCGACCGCTTCCCGTTACTCTGATTATTTCCATGCCTCTGTTATTTGCATAACCACGTCTATACCAGTTTTTATTGGCTCTTCGGTGTATATATGATTCTATTCTACAAAATTTAACCAAACTTTTTGCACTAGCAGTATTCATTAGAACCATCAATTAAGATTCCAAAGATCCTATTTTTCCGTTATTTTAAAAAATAATGCCAGGTGAGAAAAATGAATATTTTAGCATATTTTTGGAGTAATTCAAATAATTTGCACTAAATTTTTGCGTAATATTAGTGGTATAGAAGGCCTTGTAAAGATAGATGATGTAAGTGGGTTCAGACATTGATTTTCAAAATGCGGCCATATAATTATTTTGATAAGTGTGACATTAATTTAGGCAATTTTGTAAGATATCACTGATTAAGAATTAAGCGTTGTGTGCCTTATCTCGGGGACCAATAAACAGCTTCCACTCAATTCTAGACATAAGTTGCGATATGGTAGGCCACGTAAACTTACGGGTTTTAAGTACTTCACACACTTATTTTTAAAATGATATCTGCGTACATACTTAAAGTTAGTGAACCCTATCGTTGAAAACATTAGACTGACTACATCCGAAGTTTAAGCTCCGAATCCTACCTCCGTGATGCAGTTAATTATACTCTAGCTTTTTGTCGAGGTTGTCTGGGTTCGAGTCCAGGGCAAAGTGCGTGTGTATATGCAATTTTCTCGGTACTGTTACAGATGATCCTGGTAAGTGATATTCCTGTGAACGAGACGTAATGGCCTACCTACTCTCTAACCTTTATAAAGAATTTCATTAAAAACAGTTTTCATCCGTGTAAAGGAAAGTACATAGTTTCATAACTCATTTCACTCTTTTCATGTTTTATTGACTTTTGCATGCCGATTACTTATATCTCGTCCCACATTACGGAACACGAGGAAGACAACCCTTATTAAATATGTGAAAGTGTGTACTACCTGTAACAGTATTCTTTGGGTACCAACCGTGTAAGCATTTTCTCGTATACTACTTTTCGTTGCTTAAGTGCAAGTAATTTCCAATTTATCGTCGCATAAACAATTTCCACTCCTCGCTTTAAGGGGCATCTGCCATCATCCGAAATCACGAAGTCTCATATGTTTTTCTCTATTTTTGTCCTGAGGACATCGCTCAGTCCCTGTTTACATACATTAACATCTAAACCTGTATATCCTCACAGTGGGGCAATTATTTTTATATGTTAAATGGAAAATTATATTTAATTAAATATGTTTATTTCCTTTCGTGTCGGTGAGCGCTCTTTTTAAGAGCGTTAGAGTGGAAAACCTAAAAAATATATTTATATTAGTAGCAAAAACTAACAAGTGTGATTTTTTAAATAATATGTAATTTGGTAACAGCGAACTAGTTTAGGAGTCACTAGAGAACACCAAATCACAGAATAAATCTTTATTAAAAATTAGCAGCACANTAACAGCGAACTAGTTTAGGAGTCACTAGAGAACACCAAATCACAGAATAAATCTTTATTAAAAATTAGCAGCACAAGGAATGAAATTGTCTCTTCGTATATCGTTTCATGCAGCCATAAAAGACTTAAATGCAGAAGAGGAAACTGTATCTAATATATGAGGTTTGTATTTCTTTGAACAAAGTTTTTTAGTTTCGCACATTGTCGAATATTTTCAGCTCCATATGCACGCCGAAAAGAATAAATTCAACATAAATGCAGAACAGAGGCAGGAATAATGGCAATATATGTTATTTGGCCTCATAAAGAGGAAGGCTGGCAATTAAAAAATACAATTTCAGGCGTTATAATCGTCAATGAATAACTGCTNTTTGGCCTCATAAAGAGGAAGGCTGGCAATTAAAAAATACAATTTCAGGCGTTATAATCGTCAATGAATAACTGCTTGTACAAAATGAGTAGTCTGTATTAAGCAAAATATGTGATTGGAATCTTTACAAAAACTTTATACTGTATAATTTTATGGTGGCAGTTTGTTGAGAAGTTGAATTTTTTATGATTAATTACGTGTAGTAAATATTTCCATAGAACGCTAATTATATTTGTCCGTTAATTAAGTGTATTAATTTGTTGTAACTATTTCACATATTCCAATGTGTTTAAATTGACAGATACTGGCGTAGTCTCAATCCACCACTACATGAAACGCAGATCACAATACGCAAACAATACCATTTTTTGGCTAGAATATGTTTCATTTCTGAAGTATTTAAAAACACTTTTGAGTTGTACTTTAATTATTACGTAATGAAAGTTACTCGTAAACTACAACGATTATTACGTTTGAGTTTTGTTCTGATACTACAGTGCTTAAAATGATGGTGAAGTAAAGGCTACAAAAAAAATTATGCAAATAAAATTTCCCATCTAGCCTTACAAAATAAGTTGATTTAACCAAAATAGTGGTCTGTCACATGCATTGAAACTGGGTATGCATGTTTTATTGGACGTTTTCATGCAGAAATAGAGAAAACACCAAATCGTGTTGCTTTTTATTTTGTTATTTAGGTGATAAATGAGATATGATTTAAATTAATACAAAAGTAATCCGTCTTAATTTTACTTTCCAATTAAGAATATGTCCTCATTATTCTAGATATTATTAACAAAAATGTTACAATTTTGAACACTGTAGAATGGTTACTCTTTCAAAAACAGTTGCAGTACCTATTATTAATGTTTTATTTAACCATAAAACTGGTTGTATTTACCCATTAGAAAATCAACAGTGCAAAAGTTGCAATGTGGGAAACATTTTTACATGAAATATTTCACATTTCCCAATACGTGTGTTTTTCAACATATACATGATTATAATAAAACTTGAAATCTCAGTACACAAAATAATAATATGCATTACAAATAAACTATCTTTAAGAAACGAAAAACAAGCAACTGTGATTTAAACTGAAAGGTTTTGTTCTTGGAACACAATAGCGGGGCTGTCAGAGCGTGATTAGAAAAATTATTTACAAGGCAACAAATTTTTAAATTATTGTTTGTGTCACGCTCACAGGATTTATGGAAAAATTCTTTCCTACCACATATTTTTCCTTCTTTGCGTAGAATATTCGAAAAACAAGCAATCTGGCAAGACAGTAGGAATTTAGCATGTTGAATGTTTTAATTTATACGTTATTCAGGCGTTTCAAAACACATATTTGAACGTTAAATTTAATTAAGTAAGTTATAAATGGATTTTATGGAATATCACATTTTACACCGATACGTTTTTGTTAATGTTACCATGCTAATTGTTCTTATGTTTTAATGTGGTTTTAATACATGACCAAAATTTCACACAGTAAAATGGCATTTCATATTAGATAATCTTTGTAGACTGTTAAGTCTAAAATATTATAATCGAAGAATTGACAATTTTATTTATTCACTAATAAATAAAGAATTAATTTAATAGCTTTATTCAAATAATTTTATTCATGTCTCTAATTCGACAAGTAAATTAACATTTTACAGGTTTTCGGGCTGCTCTAAATACAGAGTGCAACAAATTTTCAGATAGTCTTTGTGTACGAAACAATTTTAAGAATATGGGCAAATGCACAGTTTAAGCTCAAAAAGCATTCCAATCTCTTTAAATATGTCTACATTCTGAATATTTAAAAATTTAAAGTACGAATTGCAAATGTGAGTAGAGGACAATATAACAAGCAAAAAATGTTATACACATGTGACCAGCAATCTACCACTTATTACAAGCGGATGTATTATCATAGCAGTACGCACGCTCTGGGGTAACATACATAAGATATGCACTTCGGTTCCACATAACCACCGTTCATGCGAAGACATGAGAATTCCTTGCATGTGTCTAATGTATTTAAGACCATTGAAAATTCGTTCTCGGAGTTCGTGAACACCAAACATTTCAAATATACAGAAACAAATATTCTAGATTGTTCAGGTCGGGGGACCTGGGAGGTGATGGTGTTAGTAAGGCGCTGATGATGATACAGCTGTTGTAGTAGTATATTCTAGCTAAGAACACTGGAACATTCATGTGAAAGTGCGTTCATGCGCCGTTTATTTCATACGCAGCCTTTCTTCAAGACCTATATCATCCCAAATGTCGCGTAGCTCATGTTGCAAGGAATGGAGTTGCATACGAATATTAAAGCAGGACGCGCACTTGCTCGCCTCGGCACGGGCTGGCTCGGAACGGAACAGGCAAACGTTAAAGCACTTGATGAGGCAACACCGTTCTCATTCAGTCCCTACATCAGTTGCTAGCTCACCACACATGTAGACTGTTTATATAAAAACGTGTGGATTTCCGACAAAGAAGATATTATTGTGATTGCAGTTGCGTGGAAAACGATACAGAAACGATTGCTAAGATTCTATTTTCATGTTATATTTGTACATTCAGTGAAATAGAAGTACGCATCGTAAAGGTTTACTATTAAAAATATTATTTTGTAGGTCTATTGATAAGAGTGAATGTATTTCCAGTGCATAATAGTGGTTTGTTATTACAAAGTTTACTTTATTCAAATATGATAAATTTAGTGATATATATATATATATATATNAACGTGATTTTGAAGTGAGAGACACGCCATTGAAATAGTTATTTCCAACATTTCCGTATTTCATATCTGCCATCTGTGAACATTTGGCAGGTATTATGACGGTTATAAATTTAGGTCTTGCAACTTACTAACGTTTTGCGTACACTTAATTAAGTTTGCGGTGGCGCGCGAACTGAGGGCACTAGTCGTAAACTTAAACCAAACAGTCTTGTTTCTCCCATAAGAATACATGCATAGTAAGTTTCGCACGAGTTTAAACTACCGCCATTTAGAGTTTCATGTTTCTTAAACTGTAATAACTTTTGTGTGACAAATAAATGAATATTAAATTTCTCTAATGCAATGATTTTTGTGGAATACTATTCTGATTTAACATAAAAAAATTGACGCTACTCCCCACCTGTGGTGTACAGAATGGTTCGTAGGGTCTACAGTTAAGGTTAACTGGCACAGACTATAGGTGCCTGGAAGGTTCAGGGTATCAAATAATGACTTATTCACGACTTAGATTTTAACCTAGTTAATTTAACGGAAACTTATTCACACATTCCCGGCACTGTTGCGGGAAGTACACATACTTTAACGCCCTGCGAGTTCAAGGCCTGAAAGGCTGATGGCAGTGTTCTGGCTATGCTTCCGATGCTGTGGGGGCATTGGGTGACAGGACAGGTGCCTAAGTGACGACGTGGTTACTTATCTGCGCATGTTGCGTGGTCGTTGTTCCGGCAGTTGAGGTATGGTGAGTTGGATGGCCCGGATCCATTCCGGCAGTTGATGAGATCTGGTGTGTTGGATGGCCCTGTTATAGGCCCTATGTGGATTGCTTGTTGCACTCAGCTGGCTTCCTCTCGACATGGCGCTCCTCGTTGAATCTCACCACTCACTCCCATTCTCAGCATAGGGTAGTAACTGACTGCTTGCTTCCCTACCACGTACCGGCGAGGGACCCTGGCGGGCCCCCACCCGTCCTCGGCTACGGGCTGCACTGGGCTAATCCCACTTGCTCGACATGGCACTTCTCGTTGAAGCTCACCACTTGCCTCCGCCTTCTCAGTATGTTCTAACTGACTGACTGATGCGATACTGACTGACTGACTCGCGTCCCAGCATGGTGAAACTACTCGTCAACGTAACTCTGGTACCTGTCTGTGATTCTGCCCTATGTTTCGCGTTTCGAGTCCCGATATGGCTGGCCCCTTAATGTTGCGACTGACTGAGGCAGCTGACGGATGTGGCCGGGTTCCGATCTCCCCGGCCTTGGTAACTGTTGCCCTGACTTACTCTTTCGGCGCGGAGTATCGCAGCTTCCGACTGAAATCTCTGTGCAGTAATAACGAACTGACCAACTGATTCCTCTCTGTGCGGAAATAACGAACTATTTCCCTCTTCTCCAGTAAATTTGCTTATATACTCTCTCGCCTCCCTCCCTAAGTTCCTACACGTGTCCCACTTGTTGGGGAAGGGGGAAAGTTGGAGGGCGCAGCTTAAAGCACTTCTTACACTTTCCATGGTTCTTGTTGGAGGAAGGAGGGATGACCTGCACCCTCAAACTTACCCTGTCAGCTCTCTCTCCGCGGCGCATGTCCACTTTTCCCCGTGGTTTGCTAAGGGGGGTGGAGGAGGAGTGCTCTTGGCACCACCTTCAAGCTTGTCAGCTGTTTTCTCTGGCGTGTTCTTGACTTCGGGCTGAAATACGCCCGACCATCTCGTCATTTCTCGGCGTTTACAAATTTCACTGGGCTTGCTAGGGAGTGGGAGGAGGAGGCCCGAGGGCAGCAACATGTGTAACGGCCTGCACGCGCAACTACCTCTCTGCTTGACCTCGATATGCGTAAATGGACGACATGTGTCGTCCGGAAGTCCCTACACTGGTTTAAACTGGAGGGATGGGGGGGGGATTAGTGACATCTGAGCTTCTAATACTTCCTATTAAACCACGCGTCAAAATCGTGTTTATCCCGAAGGAGCACATGCATAGACCAGTGTGAGTCAAACGAGTTGCGTTGTAATATTCCGATTTTATGTGAGTAAGAGGTACTTTTTAGAGATTTTAAACCATTTTTACTTGGTATGTCAAAATCTAAATAATGTACTACTCTGTTACAAAATGAATATGTTAATCTCCTTTGCAATGACAAATTTTTATAGCAACTACATGACATTTGATTTGCATCCAGAGTATGTACTTGCGATTCCAAGTCAAAATTTTTTACCTAATTATTTCCTCATAATTTAAAANTTGATTTGCATCCAGAGTATGTACTTGCGATTCCAAGTCAAAATTTTTTACCTAATTATTTCCTCATAATTTAAAAAATATATAAAAAATTGTGTATGTGAGAATTACAGAAATAGAAAAGTAATTTCTTAAGTACGTGTAGTTTATATCAGGAAAATTATGAAGTGAAACATAAAAAAAAAGGAATACCTAACAAAGTTGTTTACAAAAATACAATTTACTGTCCTACACACTGAATAGAGTCCCTTGTGAATAACTGTATATTTACAATAAATTCTTTTCTCCAAATACTCCTACTCACAAAGCTGAGTATCACTAAAAATTTCTAACATGGCACGACTACTTTAAAAAAAAGAAAGTTTCTAGTTTCAGTGTAGTTTCTCTAAGTAACGTGTTCATTTAAACTAACTTAAACTGTGTTTTAATTCACCAGTCAAGGGCCCTTACTTGTCATTGTGCCCTGGAAAAGTGCATCAGGGCAGTGGCATCACTTTCTTACTACCTGTGTCAGCAGTAATGACAGGGATGCACCCTTGAATAACCCAGCTTCAACCCCACCTCCAACCATTTTTTTCCCCCGGAAGTGGGTAAGTAGAGAACACTCCCCGCTTACCACCGAAAATGTAAGATTTAGTTAGCTGCAATGTGGCCGAATAAGTTTATTATGTGAAAAATATTTGTACATTCAGCTGGCTTCTTAGTAAAACTACACTTACCTATCCCAAATTAATCTTATAAACATTACGGTATGTCATACAGTTTTAGCTTTACAAAAACAATAGCTCTCTATTGAATGTCCTATCTTACAAATGTTTTCATTTTGCAAATTTACAACTATTCCAAGTTATCATTTAAAATTAAACTACCTTGCAAAACATTTTCGTGCACAATATGTTACAATATATATCCTTTATTTCGTTCGGATAAGACAAAATACTGGCAGTGTAGTCACAGATATTACGCCCGGTGTCACTCTAAAAACTGGCTGGTGTGTGAGAAGCTGGAAAACGTCTTTGGAACTGTATATATATGTTAGAAATGATAAGAAAAATTTTCATACTCTACCACCAAATTCAAAGCTCGTTAACACATCGAAAATGCAGTGACATTGAAAATGATCAAAACTCACCCCACATGGTTTTTCTTCTAACTATAACTAGTTCGTTATTTTATATGCAATTTTAAAACGGTGAATTTTAAAAGGAAACCAGAATTCGAGTATTATTTTTAAAAAACATGATTAAGAACTACAGTAAAATTTGTTTTTTTGTAACCTTTACAATATTCTGTAATAATCAATGAGTAATTATTTTTCTGGCACTCACGTAATTCTAAGGATTTGTTAATTATAATATGTTTCTTGTAAGGTTATTATAACTAAAACTACTATTATTTTACGTGTAAACTAAGTGGTTTAACATTTTATAAAAGTCTGTTCCATTGAATATTTTTTTTTTTACAAAGTGAAGTAACCATGTTACTTAACAGCTACAATAATATAAACTACAAGCACTATAGCAATAATTAGCAGGATACAAATCATTTAAATAATAATAAAAATATTTTGTTTCAAAATAAATTAAAAGTCTAAATGCAGATTTTGGAAAAATTAATTAACTTCTAAATTAATATTCACTCCGTACGCTTGACCAGAAAAAAAAAAAAGTTGACAAGGACTTCTTGATTTAAAAAGGCCCAGAACTACCTCATAAGCTCAATTATGTTCATTAGAGGAGTTGAGCTCGAAACATCACTTCTCCAAAAATTCACCACCATGATTATAACTGTTATTATCATAAATGTTTGAAGTTTAAAAATATAAATAGCAGAAATACAAATATGTAAATGCAATAAAAACTGTTGTTTTTATATATCGCACGCGTATGACAATAGAATTATCATCTGGCTTGATCTAATCTCCAGGAAGTTGTCCTAACAGATCAGTATGTGAACCATGGATGAAACCGGCTTGAGAAATTAGGAAAGCGAGTAAATATTATACCTTTAATGCATCAAAACAACACCACTAAACAATATAGCCCTACTTCAGATTTTGTGAAAGGGCGCCAGGCCTAGGTGTAATGAGTTCGCATAAATGTCAGAGAATATCGTGATCTTCAAGTTAAACGGAGCCGTAATCGCATGACGTAACTACATCAAGATTAAATAGCATCTTTAAAAACAAAATGACAATTTCTTCCTAGCAAATTGCCTTCAAAAGTATGAAAAGGATCAAGTATTCACTGGTACAGCTACACATAAGGTATATTCAGTAACGAAATATGCAGCGGCTATTAACTTACGGTGTGAATGAAGATTCCAGATAAATTGCACAGCCCTGCCATATTTGAAGCCAGAGTGCGATGGTAAATTTTTCGTGTTGCCATCGCCACGGAGTAATACGAGTTCCGGGACCCACAATACCACTGCTGTGTGTGGGTTATGGTGGTGTAGTGGTTAGACTACTCGCCTCCCACCAGGGGGACCCTGGTTAGATTCCCAGCGGGATCTATCCAGGATTTTCTCTGGGGGAATCATGCCGGGCGGTGCCATTGTTTGGCAGATTTTCTCCGGAATCTCCCGGTTCCAGCGCTCTTTCGTACTCCTGCCCAAATAACTCCGTTCAACAGCTGTGTGTGATGGTAGTGGCGAGTGGGAAATACAATTTTGCTTTTTCACTGAAATTGAACTTTTTTGCGCTTATTTTGAACTAGCGAACATCCCCGTCTTCGCCCGGGTACAATTTAGTTTTGCAGTGATACACTAATAAATAAATTCAGAAAAGACAATTAATTTATGTGAAATCAGAATTATAAAATTATACTATGTTGGCCTAGGTTTTTAACTGATTACGGCAACCTAAAGGAAGGAAATATTGTTTATCTTACCCGATAGCTAAGAACTAGTGTATTGTTTTTGGAGTGTATCAGTGCAACTATCACATAGTTACCACATTTCCGCTTTCGGTGTATGAAAATCCAAACGTAGATGCAGAAAAAAGTGTACCTAGGTACTACTTTTTGCACTTGGCTGAGAGATCTTAATCGATCACCAAAGTTAAGCAACATTCCCAGGGGAACACATTTGGATGAGTGACAGTTTAGTGGCATAACATCTGAGCTCTTCTGAGCTCCGGAGGGCACGTTAAACATTCGGTCACGGTTGTTATCGATTGATAGTAGTCAATAAGTCATTTCAGAGGTCCCTGGGGGACCTGATAAACTCTGACAAAAGAGGAAAACAAAATTTTGGTCACGTTTCCAGCCGTTACAGAATTACGTTTTCTTGTTATTCCACAGGAACCATACAATTTTCCGGGATATAAAGTATCCTATGTCCTATTCCAGGACCTAAANGTTTTCTTGTTATTCCACAGGAACCATACAATTTTCCGGGATATAAAGTATCCTATGTCCTATTCCAGGACCTAAAGTACCTACATACTATGTTTCATAAAAAAATTTTCAGTCGGTTTGAAGCTGAGTTCGGTCACGTTCCCAGCCATTGTAGAATTATGTTTTGTGGTTATTCCAAGGGAACCGTACAATTTACTGGGATAAAAAGTATCCTATATCCTATACCATGACCTTAATTACGAGCACACCAAACTTCATCAAATTTCGTTCAGCTGTTATGGAACTGAGTGGTCACAAATATATACACACACACAGACTTTCGCATTAAAAATATTAGTAGTATAATTCGTGCATTTAAACTACTGACGTAAAAAATGTTTTCACTTTGATGTGTAACACATTTTGGAGTAGAAGCCTCGCTGACCCCCTTNCCCGAACCTTCTCGAACCATGGCACGTGGTTGAAGGGCTTTGTACTTCAGGCCACCACCTCCCCCCTCCCCCAACAAGAGAGACACGTGCCAACACTTAAGGAGGGGGGCTAGAGAGCATATAAGCCAATTTTCTTTAGAAGAGGAGTCCAGGGAGGACAGTTCATTATCACCGAGCCAAGAGAAGAGTTACGTCAAGAAATCGCGAGAGGATTGTGAGAACGAACCCAGAACAGCAGTCCAGGGGAGACGGCACCAAACGCGGGCCTTTTCCAAGGCCACCCACATCGCTGGATCTCATCTACAGCCGACAACATACCACACCAGGAGAGTTAAGTATCAAGTANACCACAATGTCGCCCACAGTTAATCCGAGCTAGCCAAAATAGAGGACTACACCTCGGAAGTGTATCTATATGTTGTTTATATTGTTTAAACTCGAGACAATATATCCATCCAGTAAAGTGAAACACCAAAAGACTACCTTATTTAAACTCCCTCAAATCCCAGGCACCTTATAGTCTGTGCCTGTAGGAATTAACTCCAACTCTATAAACCACCCTGTATGCCACAGGTGGGGAATAGCGTCAACTTTATAAGTGATTCCTCTGTTAAGAAACAATGTAGAGAAATTATTCGTTATACATATTAACTCATCTCTCTTTGGGTTAATTGAATAGCGTTGCGCCCTACGTCCGGGAGCTACTTTAACTTGAGGTAGGCACCACAGTTGGGCGCGAAATTAATTCATCTCGATTTGGTACACTGTTGAAGACATGGTGGCTTATATGGTCAGAGTTAATGTCCCCCAGGCACTGACTATAAAGTGCGTGCAGGTTGCGGGTATTGTAATGAGGTAGACTATTACTGTTGTATTTTGTAGTACGAATATATTGTCTTGTATATAAACACAAATACACAACATCAACACTTGAGAGGTGCGGTACTGTGCTAGTTCGGTTACTCGGATTTACTGGGCGAATTCTTGGTTGAGTGGGGCTTCTGTGACGGTGATTGTCATACTTAACTCAGTGGTGAGTGCTGTCAGCTATGGTGGGCAAGCTCCGGCGGTGTGGTTGTCCTTGGCATGGCCGCAGTTGCTGTCAGCTCACTGTGGTGCTGTTCTAACGACGTGTGGCGGGGGGTCCGATTCCCCCCCAGCCAAAATGGCGTGGCTGACTTCTCTCTGCTCGAACTGACGTCTCTCGGCGGTGTAGATGAACTAACAACTGCCCCGATACGACTGCCTGACGTCCCCGATATTACTGACTGACGGGCGGTAGTAATCGACTGACCCCCCTCCACTCTTGGAAAGGGGTTTTTATACACGCCAGCCGCTGCCCTGAATCGGCGGCACGTGGCGCATTTTAGGGGTGGGAAGGAGGTGTGAGGGGGTGAGGTGGAAGAGCTCCGAACAAAGCCTTCCACCACACGTGTCCTCGCTTAATTGTCGGCACGTGGCGCCTTGTAGGGGTGGGAAGGAGGGGAGGGGCGGGGGTAATACCTCGGCACCAATACAGCTCGTCAGTATTTCTTCCGTGGTGCGTATTTTCTGCGTTCAGGCGAACTACACGTGATAATTTGCTAATAACTCGAAAAAGCCCTGCACTCCACAGATTTCGCAGTTGGCGAGAGGTGTCCTTGGTGAAGGGGGTGAAGGGGGAAGGCCTACGCTTCAGCTTCACGTGTAACAGAATTTTCCACCTGCCTGTGGTCCCACATGCCGTCTCGTAGGCGCCAGCGAAGTGCGCTAGGCGGGGGTGGTGTGAGGGGGTGATGGATATGAGCCAATATCGTGCTATAATCCCTAAACCGCCACGCGACAATATTAATCATAGTAATAATTAATAAATTTAAATTTTTTTATTTTAATACCTGGGTTTATACTTGTGACACACATTCAAAAGTTGTGTTTGGTTTCCCTTCACCATTCCAACAAAAACCAATTAACTTCCATAATGTGCAATTTCTCTTTTCATAATCCGCTATGTTAAGTTCTCGATTTGCCAAAATAAGGATTTAGCTAGAACTTACAAATATATTTGTATTCTTGCTACCGTGAAGCTTTTAGAGGCACTCACTAGTTAGTAACTAAATATAAGTTACAGTTAAATATTGCAGAACGGGTTTGTCTGAAACTTTCAATACACGCCGAGTTATATTTAATTATGGTGTGTGCAATTCAGTTAGAATCGTAAATTACGCAATATAATTTACAAACACACACTCCTTTGCCTGATGTTATATAAAGCCAGTAATTTTCGCGCCTATATTTCGTAAATTAGTGACTTTGAAATACTTGAAGAAAATATCGTTTTAGTAATTAATGCTTAAAAAACCAATTCCTTAAAATTTTCACATTTTTAACACGTNTTACAAACACACACTCCTTTGCCTGATGTTATATAAAGCCAGTAATTTTCGCGCCGATATTTCGTAAATTAGTGACTTTGAAATACTTGAAGAAAATATCGTTTTAGTAATTAATGCTTAAAAAACCAATTCCTTAAAATGTTCACATTTTTAACACGTCAATCATGAAAATGGTATGTTGAATGACGATTCTATATTCATAGTGTTGTCTGTACAAGCTAGAGAGTTGTCTCGAAATCAGTAATAGACTCTAAATTATGTTTTCTGTTGAGGAAATAAATCTAACATTTTCTTGCAGGTGGTGCGAGTAAAGTGACGCACCAAACAGCAGTGTTTCGCAGTTATGGTCCAGTTTGCACAACAGACAACTCTGGTCAAATAAAGACAACCTGCAAAATAAAACCACAATTCATGCCTGGCTTCGTGTGGCAAGTGGCCAGCAAATGTCGTTCTTGCATGCAAACAAACTCATTCCTCAATCATAACAGCTGCATTTGTACTCAAATATAAACACGCACCACCGAACGTGAAGTTATGACCGTTTGCTTAGACGTTATCGTACGATTGATATGCAACACGATAAATCATAGGATATAATTTCGATAAAATGCTTACATTGTGTCATATTTCCATTGAAATGTTTGTTCAGTATTTACAGTATTGTTTATAATATTAGTCGGTACGGTTTTATAATGTAATCTATAGTATTATCTGCAGAAAATATATACAAACTTTACTTACTTAACACATTCGAGGGTAGAATAAAATTTTTATAGTATTGTATCAACGAAATTATAAGTGACATCTCCTTACCTTTTATCGAAAAATAACATATAGCCTGTGCATTACATCGGATATCATTTTATTTTTCTAGACTCATTACTGATATATTATTAACTATTTATAGGGGAGATTCAATAACATTCTCTAATGCATCGGGGAGTATCATGGATTAATAACTACCAGCAAAAAATATAAATTATACTTAAAGTGTGTCATCTAGAATTAATAATATAATTAGTAATACAAATAGTTTAATGATTTTCAA
Organism: Clitarchus hookeri; assembly: GCA_002778355.1. NCBI lineage: Eukaryota > Metazoa > Arthropoda > Insecta > Phasmatodea > Phasmatidae > Clitarchus > Clitarchus hookeri. The sequence continues at coordinate 336,930 of NQII01001561.1, forward strand.
GTTTAATACCTTACTGACATTATGATAATTTTAAGTAATATTTTTGCAGTGAGCAAGATGAAGTTATGTATTTTGTTATGAGAGACCAAATTTATAACATCAATTATTGATGTTTCGTATACACTGGGGAAGAACGAGGTCTAACAAATGTAAATTTATCTGAATCCCTTACTTAAATGTATCCTAATATAATTCAACACTCAAATAATTGGTAAAGACTTGGTCAGTTTTCCGTTTCACTGAAGTGTGAATTATTTAGANAAGAAAAAAATATAAATTATACTTAAAGTGTGTCATCTAGAATTAATGACACAGTAATACAAATAGTTTAATGATTTTCAAGTTTAATACCTTACTGACATTATGATAATTTTAAGTAATATTTTTGCAGTGAGCAAGATGAAGTTATGTATTTTGTTATGAGAGACCAAATTTATAACATCAATTATTGATGTTTCGTATACACTGGGGAAGAACGAGGTCTAACAAATGTAAATTTATCTGAATCCCTTACTTAAATGTATCCTAATACAATTCAACACTCAAATAATTGGTAAAGACTTGGTCAGTTTTCCGTTTCACTGAAGTGTGAATTATTTAGATACGTGGTTTACTAAAACCTGACAGATAACTACTTTGATCGTCGCACAAAATTTGTTCAATACATTTTTTTAAAGAAGCAATTATCAATTATTATTCGAACATGTCTATAGTCGTATTTCACTCGTGTTTACCGTTTTATTATTGGACAATCGGTGATAGTGAACGCTTACTTTTCACTCTAATTTAGGAAGACAGGTGGACCAATGATGGTTCGAGCACAAATCTCGGTATGAGANTAATTCAACACTCAAATAATTGGTAAAGACTTGGTCAGTTTTCCGTTTCACTGAAGTGTGAATTATTTAGATACGTGGTTTACTAAAACCTGACAGATAACTACTTTGATCGTCGCACAAATTTTGTTCAATACATTTTTTTAAAGAAGCAATTATCAATTAATATTCGAACATGTCTATAGTCGTATTTCACTCTTGTTTACCGTTTTATTATTGGACAATCGGTGATGGTGAACGCTTACTTTTCACTCTAATTTAGGAAGACAGGTGGACCAATGATGGTTCGAGCACAAATCTCGGTATAAGACAACATATGCGCCACGAATGATATCGCATTTAGTTGCGTCAGCGTAATGATCCAAATTCTTTCCTCCTGGCTTGATCCACCGACCACAACACGAATAGCTGAGCTTGCTCACGTTTCACACCGATCGCCAATTTGAAGAAATCCAGCGGCTCACAGCACATATGTGTGAAATTGCACGTATAGAGATAATTATTTCTGCATTATTTAATAGGATGTAAATAAAGCAAAAATATTGTGTGGCGAACTCCCAAACTCCCCCGTTTCTCCTTATGACGTAATTAATGGTGGCCTCCTCTACGTCTTCTGCTGAAGTAAGCTTTTTAGCTGCTATGGTAATATTTATTTAGAAAGTTTTTAAAAAAATGCTAAGCAAAAAGTTTCTACAAGTTTGCTTCTAACGGCTTTTTGATGTCTCAAATAGTTAACCTTGTAAAGTCACAGTTTCCTATTTTACTTTTGGAAAATATTGTTGGTGTTTGTTTACTATATAATATTATCATAATTAGAGCTCACGGTTATTTCAAGAAATGTAACTGTATTCCGGGGGAGAAACAATAGGTACAACATTTTGCCTTGTTATTTTTTAAACGCAATATTTGAAATAATGAAGAAACTTTTTTTTGTATAGGCTATTCACGGTATAGTGAGCACTTTTGAATGGCCATTTTTTTTTGGAATAATTGTCAATAAATAAATTTTATTTTAGCCCCAGGACGAAAACTACAGAGTCCGGTGGAATATACAAACGTTGTTTACTATTTACATGACGAAATTTATGAAATACCATTTTGAAGGATAAAATATAGTTGAAAGAACAAGTAACTTGAGCCTTAAAAGTGCTCACTTTACCGTGAATAGCGTTATACACAACAGTGGAAAAGTCATAACAAAAAAAATTTCAGTTTGCCGGTCTGAGTTGCTATTTTACATTTTACTCGAAATAAGGAAATAAAAAATTTTGCATTGTAAATTATTTATTGTGTTGATAAGCAAAAAGGAAAGGAGAATATTATTTTCGGGTGGGTGTAGTGGCAATTCTGGTTAACGGTACGTAGGCCTAAACTTGTAATATTATCGGTAGTATGCCACGTGTCTTTATCTGTCCTATTTGCAGTTGTCAACAATTGTAATGTAAAAAACCACACTAACGATTGTGAAAAATGTGACACCAAGAAGGATACGTGTGATGGAAATGAACATTATACAACAGATTAAATATAGGAAGTTATTTAATTGATCAGGATTACAGAACTGTACATGAGAATTCATTATGTTCTGTAGCTCCCACGCGCTGCAATCAAAGCCCCTTAACGTCGTTGCATGGAATCAAAGAGGACCTGGATATGTTGCTGGTTTATCTCCCTCCACGCGGTTTATATGCGAGTCCACAAATTATCAACAGTGATTGCAGAAGGACTGTGACGAACAAGTCACCGACCAATTATATCCCAAATAGGTACGATGGGTGACATCTCAGACGAAAGAGCAAGCTGTGGAAAGAGGAAGCTGTGGTAACTGTTCGTTCATTGAAGAAAACTTGCACATTTCTCGCTACATGTGGCCGGGCAATGTACTGCTGGAATATGGCATGTGGAGTTGCCTGAAGAAGGAGCAGTACCCCGGGATGTAAAACCTCCCTGATGTAGCGGTTGCTGTTCAGATGGCCCTAAATACGTAGGAATCGAGATCGCATGTTGTATCTAATGGTGCTCCAAACCATCACACTTTGAGTTTGTCCGCTATGCCGCTCCACAATGCAGGCCGCCAGTTTGCTGTAACCACGATATCGTCTAACACGTATGCGGTCACCACTGTAGGACAGGTTGAAGCGGGACTCGTCCGAAAACAATAGATTTTGCCACTCAGCACACCAGCGACGGCGTTTACGTGCCCATTGCAGTCTGAGGCGTTTGTGGTTTCTAGACAATGGAAGCCAACGCAATGGCATGCGTGCCGCCAGTCTAGTCCGCAGCAGACGGCGTCGAACCGTCGACGCAGACATGTCCATACTCGTTGCAATGCTCCAGTGTCGAGCGAACACTGCGGACGAGGCTGTAAGGTCCGTTACGGCCATGCGGACATGATGCCGTCCATCGCGTGCTGTGGTCAAATTCCGTGGTCCAGTACCCGCTCGTCGCTACGTACTACTTTATTCTATCTACTGGTTTTACACACGCATCACTGTCGTAGCAGCATAACCTGTACGAGCCGCAATGTGATGGTATGACAAACTTCTTTCCCTGAGACCGATCATTCTGCCCCGTTTGAATTCATTCACATACTGATATGGCACCCTTTGACGTCGACGATGAATACTGGTACTTGCTTTCACTTCGTTTAATGGCTCATCACTTACTGCGCTTGGCGTAACACGCACTTTTCCGGTCACACTCGAGGGACACTGCTGGGCCTACGTGTACGCCATCTCTCTGCAATCGTAACACTCATTGCTGGCGCACTATTCTACATATTATCAGAGTTTGGATTCATCAGGGCAATTCTTTCTGGGTGTTGAAATTTCCATAAACAATGGTTTATTTGGTATTTTTTATATTTATTTTTGAAATTTTTAGTATTACAATAAATTCCTGTAAATTTTAAAATTTTTTTATATTCTTGACTTGAACTACCGTAATAGTAATATGTTTGCTTGGTTATATATTATACTTGTCCAATATGGTACTATGCTTCGGCCACGTTTATTTGTTCTGTTATTCAGTGTTGCCAAATGTTAGGCCCCCATCTTGTGTCGGGTGTGTGTATACACACCCATACACGTTTTTCTGTATGTCCATCACCAAAAATCTTTGAGTATTTAAAAACTGAATATTTAAGACATTTGTATTTTTAAATTCTAAAACAAATATTGTATTGTGTTATCGGTTTGACAAATGTTTAGGCCATTAACGGCATAACCATTGTCCATAAATGTTGTATAATTTGTGTTATTTTTAAATTGTTTTGTATCACTTGCAATTGCACGTTTACCCTTGCTTATGCTATGTATTAATTGTGATTGAAATCTGTGTTTTTTTTCTCTTTTATTCATTTTGATGTCATATGGCCGTATTCACATTTTAATGTTATAATTTTTTCCAGGATTATTTACTGATGTGTACAATCATTAAATCAGTAATATTCAAGTGAAATAACGCTGAATATAACCCAGTTGCTAAGACGCATTCAATAAAAAATTTACAATTTGTAACACCGGATAACAATACTACGACCACCGAAAAAAAATATAAAAATTGTAAAGAACAGAGTATGCAAACAGATATCAAGTATACAAATAAATGATCCATTTTAATATCATCTGATCAACGAATATTATACACAATATTGCCTTACATTGTAAACTCGAGATCAAGAAAAAACTGCTCCAGATCAGCAAATTTTACAGCAGATGTTTCTAAACTGCTCCACTTGAAACAGTGGATTTTTACAAACCATTTTAGTTGCTGGTATTTATTGATTAAACAGTGATTTCTACTGATCCATAGTGAATTTCACAGGCCTGGCAGTAAAACCTCAGTTCATTCAACTCGTTCGTCAGTAGATAAAGACTCATTAACTGAAGATTCAGTAAAATATTTCTATTAATTGAAATCACTGGTTCAGATTTAGAGTATACGAAAGCATTGACCTGGCTATTACGAAGAACAATTTCTTTATCTTGTGGTATCATAACATAACACTCGAATACAATACCATATACTAAAGACAAGCCATGCAGGAGACAGCGAGGAAGGAAACCCCCAGCAGTGTTACAATAGATGTCACCATATATGTGTTACATGCAAAATGAAATCACACATAGGCTAATATAGACATTTAAAATATCTGAATCTCCCAAGATGAAATGTTTTTGAAAGTTACTGCATGTATTAAGTTATTTATTACTTCGGACATGAGACTCACACATGCAGCAAGTGGATTTGGTGCAGATGTTTTGTACCATGGGAGTTGCCTTTCGCCGTACATCCTCCGCTATGAACTATCTGGAACTTTACCGAAAATATCACAACATGTAAAACTGGAGTTACTTAACTAATTTTCTGTAGAACCTCTTGAGAACTGACTGAATAAAGGTTTTGTATTCACTCTTAGCTATGTATATGAAAACCTCTCATCTTAATGAAATGAAACCAAAATCAATAACAGGGAAATCAAAATTGTTATTTTAAACCATTTGGTTACACTATAAAATTGTCCAGTCTTGATTAAAATAACAACCTGGTTATAATTTTCTCTTCCAGATTAATGCCAAAAGAAATAGCAGATGTTATTCGAAGCCACGACGATATCACAGAATAAGCAAATGTGTTAATATATAGAATGAAGAAACTTGATAACGATTTACCTTATAAATACTGTGATATCAATGATTTAAGAGATTCGTGGTGTAGAATAGAAATACCTCCAACTTTTTCAGAGTATTTTGTTAATTTATTAAAACTGATCCTTGTGAAAAAGATTACGTTCAAAACTATGACTACGAAGAAAGAGGAACTTGGGTTATGAAAGCGCAATCATTACTGCAAATAATATATTACCTGTTACATTACGGGAAAGGAAGGATCCATCCACCCATGTACTGTCTAGACATAATGTATGAGCAAGCTATTCATGGGACATACAGGAGTAAAACTCGTATTACAAGCTTCAGCATCGCATAACTGTATGTTAGCTATTATGAAGCTTTACATCATTACAGTTCCCTTTCCCAGTTAACTTTGAGATGAAGTATTCATTCTCATCTCTCTAGCCAATTAAGTCCTTACATGTACACAATTAGTGCATTTGAACATTTTCATCACAAATAAGTAACGTTTTCTGGCCTTAAGAGTACACTTGACGTTGTGTGTGTGCCATTTCAGGAAAAGCCTACACGCTGTACATGAAACCCGTGCATGATAAACAGTGGTGTTGGAAACAAGCAAAATATGTTACAACACACATACAACCTGTCGAATTAGCAGCCGTATGTTAAGCCAAGCAGAGCGGCCAAATGTAACAGCATGATTAAAAAGTAGGCGCTGATTTGCACTTCATGAGAGAAAATCAATTCACATCTCATTGCAAAATCTGTAAAATCTGGGAATTCTGAAGAATTTTACATAGTATAAATAATACTAAAATATTGATCTTCAGCCCAAGCAACTGTAGCCATCTTGAAATGCCCTTAACTCTGTTTTTACTTGTGAAAACCTAATCGGAAGCAGGTAACATTTTAACACATTGTATTCAATTCCATAACAAAACATTAGAATGTTTACACCATACATTGACATTAATAAACAACTTTTTTTTTTTCAAAAATAATAATTTTGCAGTAGCTTGGGATGAAGGTGTCTACTGAATCGCACGATAAATACAACTAAGGAGTAGCAACGAGTACTAAAATCTTGTGATTATTATGTACTCAATCCACATGATAAAGTTTTTATCATTTGTTTAAGAAACTGAATAAGGACGAGTGGTGGAACTGATGTTCTCATTAAAAGTAAATTATTGGTTGTTAATGTGATCTGCCATGAGCGGAAGTATTTATGTAAGCTGAGTTAAGGTAATTTTCATAATTGTGAAGCCCGGTTTAGCCTTCAATTACTGACATATTTTAAAACCAGCGTAGCTGAAAATAATGCTGAAAAAGTACAAGAACTGCTCAAAATTCAGGACAGCCTTTCAGCAAAAGATAAAAGAATGCTCGGAGAATATTTGATATTATTAATATTGAGCGCCTCATTTAAAACTTTCCGGAATTTTTTGTAAAGGGCCTTCATCGTTTCGGGTAACATAAAAATCTCTAAAGAAAAATCGCTGCACCTAATAACAACAATGGAGAGTAATAAAAATGTATGAATAAATATATATAGAGAGAACAAAGGTTTATTTGGTATCAGCAATTCACACTACTATTTCCTAGCATTTTTAGGCATTCCGAGCTACCATTTTGCATTTTTCAGGTATTAAGAGCCACCATCATCGGATGGACCAACAACGAATCAGTTGCTAAACGAAGGGAAAAAAAAAGTCTTATATCGATATATATATATATATCGATATAAGACTTTTTTTCCCCCTCGATCCAAATGCGCGAGTCTTCTGATCCACTGATGCATAAATAAAAAATATTTTCACACCCACAATTCCTTACACAGTGTTAGAATAGTGCTAATCCATATGGGAGAAAAAAAATCACTGAATATTTGACCTACAAATATGAGCCAAGGCCTATATTTATTGTACAAAGATTTAACCTCATAGTGTCAGGAAAACCTAAGAAATTTTAAACAGAAGAAAAATATATATACCCACAAGAAAACAGATTAAGTTAGGGTAATAGAGAGCCCTCTTGCAGAGACAAGAAAAATCCGATAGGGTTGCAGGAGATATAATTCAGGTCAGAAGACCTACTGCAATATGCAAATGTATGAAAATTTAGAGATATCACTTCAAGCCCCAGTGAAAACCACTCATCGACTCGTTTTTCGACGACGGCTTCTTCTATAAGTCAGCATAAGAGTGGGCCGCATATATTCAGTGGCTAGAGTGTTAGCTTCACATCACGAATACACACAAAGTATCCTTCCCTTAGCACACACATTCGCCCAGAGTGCAACCACAAATCCAGATCATTATTCACACCACTGCTTCGCCCCAGCATGGCAATAAAGGTTCGATTACCTACGAGAGAGGTTCTCCCGGAGTCCTCCTTACCACTGTTCGTCCACAGCTGTTGGGCGTCTTAAAACATTCACGCACTCTTTGTTTGGCTACAATATACGCAAAATATTCTTGATAGAAACAATATTCGTTCCACCACACAAGTACTTATTTGGGAAAGTAAACACGCAGAAGTATACGCAGCGCCCGTCTCCCATCTCCAGCGCAAACGCAGAAGTCCTCCGCTTTGCGCCTACCAGCAGTGCGCTGGGGAGCTGACTAATGGTCTTCACACCACTGCTCTTGGCACCTCAACACAGCGAGCCAGGTTCGGTCTCCGGCGGGTGCACCAGCGGACTTTAGCATGTGGGAATCACGCCAGGCGATGCCGCTGGCTGGCGTATTTGCTCGGAGAAATCCCGTTTCCGTCGCCCCTGCATTCATACGCCATTCCACGTCCACCTCCTTTCACCCCCCATCGACATCCAACACCCTGATGTTAAACATTCCTCAGAAAGAAACATCGACAATGAAAGTTGAAAAATGAAACCTCAAAAATAAACTTTAGAAATGGAAAATAAAAATGAAAACTCAAAAAAACTTAAAAATTAAACTTAAACAACTAAACCTCAAAAATAAATGTAAAAAAAAGGAACTAAAAAAAAGAAACCTTAAAAATTAAACCTACAAAATTAGTTTCTGCAATGAATACTCAGTAAAACATTCTTTAAAAACATACAGCAAATTTCATTCCCATGATGCCAATTTTTATCAATTATATTTCAAAACATATGCCTCAAAAACTTTACCTGAAAAAACTAACGCACTTTTCGGTCGGCACCGAGTCTTTCTGAGGTACTATCCATTTTCTCAGCCTCAGCAATCCATTATATACAGCTCGATCTCCACCTTCTCTAGCCCTTCACGGTGCTGAAGTCCATACCAATTATGTACTCCCCAGATCTCTGCCGTATCATAACTCCATATTTCTGTTGTATTTTAATTGAAATATTTTATTATTTTTGTTTAGAAATATGGTTTTGCTTATTCTTCAAGAATAAAGAACTTCTTAAGGAGAGTAACTGGTAGGCTCTTCGAGTCCGAATGAAGCCAAATACGTCCATGTAGGACTCGAAGAAGCTATTCTTTTCTAATGTATTCTCGTATCACATGGCTACAGAGCACTGACCGCGATTAGAGTATTACTGATGCAAACGCATAGTATTAAAAAAAATTGTTACAAGACGGAGACTCATGAACTCAGAGAGACGAGTATATCGAAGCAGAAAATAATCAGCGAAATGCAGTTTGGCAGGTAAGTAATGTGTGGTCGCTATATCCAGCGTGATCGATTTGGGCGGAATGGACATAGCGACTGGTATAGACTTCGAGGTCGGTATGAGCGATATGGTGGGGAAAATACCTATTGCTCCACGCCAGTAAATGCATCCCTTCATTTTACACGATTTAGATTCTTCATTCACCTTTACCTGGAAATGGGCCTCTTGATTACAACGAGAGCAAAAGTCATTATAAAACATTTTTACCACGTGTCCTTGATTAAGCGCCTTTCTGCCTATTTGCGAACAATATTGTATTCGTACATAGTGGTTTCCTGCAGAAAATAAGTAAATATCATAATTTTCAATAAATATTGACGTAACATTTCGTTTTCATCATTAATATATATTTTACTTATATTTTCATGTAATTATTTATGAAGCCCCAAATAATTATCTTTTGTGCTTATAAACTTAATTTTAATGACATTTGTACACCATCCATCCATTTTAAATGATTCTATTAAATTATTTAATTTTTTAACCCAAAATATTAAACATATCATTTTAAGTTTATTCTTGAGTTTTAAGTTTATTTTCATGTGTTTTTAAGTTAGAAATATTTGAAGTTTTATTGTTTCTGTTAATTATTAATTTTGTACTTTCCGTATATTGTTTTTTTTCTGGTTTTACTGAAAGTAGTTCTTTGTGTGCTTCGGTTTAGGGAAGTGGCCGGAAGTCGAGGCTTCTGGTGGACCTTTTAAACTTGGTGGACGCGTATTTACAACAGGCTTATTTTTTTTTTTTTTTCGATCCCAGCGCCATTGTAATTTTTATAGTCAGCCATGTTACCAGAAGTTAGGGTTCATTTACTGAGTCGAGCCACGTACAGAAGTGGTCTCAGGCTCGTAGGATATTTATTTTATTAGTGGTTTCCAGTCGACTTTTGGACGAAGCGCCGCTTAGCGCCAGGCACCATGGAAGACGCCGACGTCCAAAATAAGTAAGTTGACGCCACTGAGTTTTCTTGGCTGGGGGGGCTTTTGGAATGATCGTTGTACATTTTATTTACTCTGTAAGTAATATTTTGAACATTTTCATTTTCTTTTGTTACATATAACACTGAACATGAGCCAGTGGTCCAAGCGCTGCCGACTGCAGCTCACCTCGTAGTTTTTTTTAACTGAACCCTGAAAATCTATGTAATAAAAGTGAAATGAGAAACTTGCTGATTGTAACTTAAATATTTTGAGAAGAGAAAACCCATATTTTTCAAAATTAAATTTCTTTATATTCTGGAGCATTTATGAACGTCTTGAAATTACAGTTTTCAGTTACGCAAGCAACGTATTTTCCTTCGTGCTTTTTCAAACAGACACTTTGTGTTTTTTTATTTGAAGAAGCATTTTTTTATTTCATTATTTTTTACTTTATAGTTTNAAGCATTTTTTTATTTCATTATTTTTTACTTTATAGTTTGAAGGCAGAGCTTAAAGCCAGCTAGGCCGATCAAGTCTCGAGCAGGCAGATTCCCGCAACTTGTGCTGCTGTCTGTGCCAGGCACGCGCCACTCTGGAGGGGTAGGAATGTTTATCCGCTCCAGCGGGTGGAGCCATAGACTGCGTGAGGAAGCATTTAGCCGCCACCTGTCTTAATCACCTCCTCCCTTGCCGGCAAGCGTTCTTACTCCTCTCCGTCACCCAGTGTAGAGCGACACAGGTCTGCACATATATTCCATCACGCCACTACCTGTAAAGCACTGAACACACGCGCATTATTTTCGTCCTGTTCTCGGTTTATCTTTGATCAGTGACCATGTAATTTTATTTATGGTAATTNAACACACGCGCATTATTTTCGTCCTGTTCTCGGTTTATCTTTGATCAGTGACCATGTAATTTTATTTATGGTAATTCCGTAGCGTTTTTCTGATCGTGTTTCACATTTATTCAATAAATAGTTTAAAAATATAGAGATATGATACAATTTTTGTTCCTTACATTGAAGCAAGGTTTCCAATGTCTATAAAGCCTTACATCAACCCCATTAACTTCGTTTAAAGTACGTAGTATTTTCATATATTTTAATCCAGATCTGTTTCAATAGATCTGAGGAAAAACCGCCCATTTCTATCTCTCCACGACACAATTCAAGGTTCTTAACAACAACTACAGACAATGCTAATTTGAAGATTCACTAGCAGAGGAGCTACTATGAAAGGACAAGCTAGTATCGAGTGTGGAATGCCTTGTCAGATTTGAAATGACAGTAAAAATACATAATTCAGTAGGATTAATATCGAAAATATCATTAAAATAAGCTCTAAATGTAGCAGCAGCAGCAGAGTATGAACAAAGGAACTTTGCGGACGGGTATAAGTGTACCTACCGTGAAGTGTAGTGTAACACTACGTTACGACGAGAAACGGCGCATCTCAAACAAATACGGAATTACGATGCACGCAAACGTGCTTGTTAATGCTTTGCATTGATCTTTCGAGCGCCTGATATCTGAAGGGTGGTAGGCGGAGTAATGAGATTGTGAACCAATAGAAAACACTTAGGAATCATTAGATTGACGGACTGCCTATCCGCAACGTTGTTCCACACCCCAGAGCAAACCGATAGCGGTGTTTGTGACTTTCAAGCTCCCTACGGACTGGTTCCGTACTCCGCAGAACCTTAGCTATAACAAGCCGACTGACTTCAACGTAACTACAAAGTAAGTAATTGTGGACTTGCGCCACGTCTGCGGTCGTTCCTTAATTTAAATGTCCCCATACGAAAGACATTTAGCTAATAATATGCATTACATTTTGTATTAAAGCGTATATTATGTGCCCTTGTTGTTTCCGACTGGCAATAAAAATTTATTACATATAAATAGAGGGGAGAAATAATTTTCTTATATATATTGGGTTTTTTGTATAGATAACCACTAATAGAACAATATTAGTGAAATTGTGTATTTAAAGAGTACATAAATACATATAACATGATATGTAGTAAAATGTAACATAAAGAAAATTTTATGAAATACACCGATGTAGCAAGTTTGTATTCTTTGTGACACATGTGAAATAACGCTATTTTTTCATTTATAAGATTTCAGTGTGTTTTTCTAAAGTTTCAGATATATTACATACAAAAAATTCATGTTATTCAAACCACTATATTAACACATTAAAGAAAAATAAAATCATTGAGTGCAGTTTCACCATCACAGCAAAATAACACATAATGCATCCATCAAACTACCCAAGTAGAAGTTTTAACTATACCACAGTACATCCGCTACAATGGTCGCACATGCACACACACACACACACACTATAATTTAAATGAAAGTGCCAAGATGACTCTCGGGATAGTGCCCTATTAACACATGTAAGCAGGGAACCCACGTAATAGATGAATATAAATGGCATTTAAATACATGGCAAATTAATAGACTCGTATATATTTAGCCATTCGTTCCGAATTATATGTACCCATTTATTATATTTGCAGTATAATGATTATTATGAAACTAAGTAATATAAAACAGTAACTGTTTCCCCAAATGTATATACTGTAACATTTATTTTCAAATATCTACGATAACAGACGTTTCCTATAATTCTCTATACGCTTTATTTTAGTTTCATGAAGATAAAATATAATATGTTTACTTTCAAATAAAACTTTTATATAATTAAGCTGTTTGCATGCTGTACGACACACCTTATTATTTCAAGTACAATTTTACCAGCTATTGGTAGGGAAGCAGCACACTTATAAATTGTTTTTAAAAAAAGACGTAATAAATTCCAGTATTATTCGTCTGTTAATGTTGTCAAACCGATTCGAGCCATTTTCTTGGTGAAGACAACACACAGAACAGAGAAGAGAGACGAGCTGCATGATTGCGTATTTTAAACCCCGTAGCGGCAAAATTCAAAATATAATAATTACTTAACAAAAACGTTTTAAAATATTCAAAAGCTAAAAATATTTTGGGTAACACAGAATGATGCCGGATAATGCGGACAAACTTTAGAAAGTTATTCCTGAAAGTGAAATTAACAAAAAAANGGGTAACACAGAATGATGCCGGATAATGCGGACAAACTTTAGAAAGTTATTCCTGAAAGTGAAATTAACAAAAAAACATACATGAACATAGGCAATGTCCGGAAATGAACAGAAACACTTTAAAATATAGAGCATGATTGTAATGANAAAAAACATACATGAACATAGGCAATGTCCGGAAATGAACAGAAACACTTTAAAATATAGAGCATGATTGTAATGAGGTTAGTGGTGCAGTACAGAACAAAATGCAAACATCAACTTTACAAGATATCAAAAGATATGGCATGATATTCATTCTGGCGACTTCGCCGAAAATGTCCAAAATGCTCTCCATTCTTGTCAGTGCACGTAGCGACACGTCACATCTTGACTGCTGCACCCGTTCCAGCGTCCCCTCTTGTATCCGAAGAGTGGCGAAGGCTTTATTGACGCGTTGTTCCAGTGTATGTTTATTAGGCACCGGTCAACACACACGACATATTTAAGGTGCCCCAACAGGTAGAAGTCAAGGATGTTATTTTCGGGTGACCGGGCGGGCCATGCAACAAGCACTTCTCGTTCAATCCATTTGCCGGTGCCATCTCAGCACTGACGATTCCACCCTTCCCGATTTGCGTCTCATATTTCATTACTCTCTTATTTTCCGGATTTTGAACAGAGAACAGTTTCTCCGATTACAGTATTTCTGTACATTTGCGGGCACATGTTGATACCATTTTTTTTTTTTTTTTTGTTTCCGCTTTAGGAATTACTTTGGGCCTTCTGTCCCATTTGTTTGGCCTAATCATGTATAATTTTAATAATCGTAATCAATTTATATAACACATTAGTGTTTTTAACAGAATTATTTGGAATACTTTTGTTTTAACTTTGCGTTTGTAGATACATTGAATTACTGATAATTTCTGCCAGCCTCTATAACTGCGATTCTAAGGCCTGCTCTTTCACAATGAGGAAGTTGTCACTGTTAGTATGTTTGCATTACTATGTGCAGTGTAATAATACAATTCTCCTATCTTCTGACGTTGTTAAGACAATATTCTTTAACAATTTTTCCCTTTACTAGCTCTCAGTCAAATATTATCCCCCAATTACAAGACCAACAAGACCAGAGACAAAGTATACATGCAAGCACTTCCGATTAAATCTAATCATGGCATAAACTTATTAGGTAAATAGGATCGTATTTCGCAATGCATTTAAATTAACGAAATATGTAATAGAATAGGCATCTGTCACTAAATGTTATTTTAAGAGAATCACTCGCGGAGGGTTTCTCACCCTTAAATTCTTCTTCACTCGAGATGTCATTACTTTACCGAAAGCAATTGGAGTATTAGACAATACTATTGACTGTATTTGGCACTGGGCCTTCCTGAACAAAAGATATATTTGTATGCTTTGGTCATATCAAACATTTAAACTAAGGAAAACTTTTGTCTCTCATATTTTGAAATGTTTCTTATGCGTTGGTCACTTTAGTAATGTGGCGTTGTTTAGTTACTTTATTTACGAGTGATAATATTCGGTCATGCCTAAAAACTTTTCATCTTTTGACATTGCTAATCACATTTGGTCTCAAGTTGTTTATTTAGACATATTCGTTTAGTACCACTTTTTAAATGATTTAAGTCGTGTTTGGCAACATTCTGTCATTTTCAGTTCAACCATATTGAATATTGTAGATTTTGTTAAACTTAGCCACATATAATTTGTCGTGTAACGCCTTTTGAGTAGAAGCCTCGCTGACCCCCTTTGCGAGCGCCTACCAGTTGACACGTGTCACAAGGCAGGTGAACAGCCAGAATGTATCGCAGTTACACGTGTCAAGGTTGTGCCGAGTAAGAGCCGCATATCACCGGAGCACCCGGATAGTGCTACTTACATACATAGGAAAGCGGGAGAAATCGCAGAGCCAAGCAAGAGCACCTCTAGCAAGCCCGTGAAATCAGTTGAGCGCCGAGATATCACAAAATAATCATGTGGATTTCGCCGGAAATCAGAAAACACGTACCGCGGAGAAATAACTGACAGAGTAAGCTAGGGGCAAGGTGCCACCTTCCCCCCCCCATCAAACCTTCAGGAACCAGAGCACGTTTTGTGAAAGCATTGTTCTGTTTTCGTCCCACCACCCCCTCCCCCAACAAGGCGACACATACCGAGAATAAGGGAGGGAAACTAGGGAGCATATATGCGAATTTACGCAAGAAGAGTGGAATAGTTCATTATCACCGCGCCGAGGGAAGAGTTGCATCACGGAATCGCGAGAAGACGTGAGCACGAGCCCGAAAGTTATCCAGTGAGACGACACCAAATGCGGGCCTTTGTCCAAAGCCTACCACTTCACCGGAGCTCATCCCCAGATGACAGCTTACCAGCACCCACAGCAGAGATAAGTATACAGTCACTGTCCAGAGAAGTCTCCCCTCCACAACGAAGTCGTACACAGTTAATAAGAGTAGCCAGAATAGAGTACTACACCTCGGAAGTGTTGCTGTATGTTGTTTTTTTGTTCAAACTCGAGACAATATATTCGTCCTTCAAAAGGAAACAGAAAAAGACTACCTTATTGAAAACCCATCAACCTTCTAGGCACCTTATAGTATATGCCTGAAGGAATTAACTACGACATTATAAGTCACCCTGTATTCTCCACAGGTGCGGTAAAGCGTAAGTTACATTGGCTTCCCCGACCAAATAGCATCAAATAGTAACTTGACACTTTTTGGTGTTTGGCAATTGTTGGGGATTTATATATATATATTTTAAGATATACGAAGGGTTTTTTTTTATGAATTGTAATAAAACACCTTATAATATTAAGTCACATTCGGCAAAGTTTGGTCAAATCTGATGTTTGTTTTAATTTGGTATATTTACAATATCACTCAGTTATATTAATAAATGTTTGTCATTAACAGGCATATTTACACATATTTTATACATTTTATTATTCAGGGCTAGGTGGGTCAACATATAGTAATGACTAATACATAAAGTTTGGTTTGGTACTAGATCAACATATTTTCCTGCTTGGCCACATTTTGGAGTGTCTGTCTGTGCCTGACAACACTTGAATATATTTTGACAATTTTATTAATGTAGAGCAATAAATTTACCTTTCTGCTTAAAATTATGTTTCAGGTATAAAATAATTTCTGTTCCTGAGAGGTCAAGAATCGCAATATCACATATCCTATAATTTACAGGAGAGAAGAAAAACTGTCTACATATCCCCTTCTGCTATTGTTACTGGCATATAGTAAGTGCTTTGTTTTGGTATATTTCAAATTAATAATATAGTTACTTAATACACTGACAGTATAATATATCTCCAATTATTACATTATTATATAATTATAATGTGCTAATTATAGGAAACTGGACTACGAAGCATACTAAAGGATAGATGTCTGCATGTACAGTAACTTTTCGGAACTCCTGAGTTGCTAAGATTACATGTTTGTTATTAGGTAATTCCCTTTATTATATACAACTTAGTAACAATTGTAATGCGAGTATTTTATTCACTGTAGCACTAACTGTTTTAACCCAAACATCTGGCTCATAGAGAATGTTAACCTATTGTCAGTATTGAACACTAATCGTTCTTTATTTCGTGTGCATTATTGTATACTTCAGGTAGGTCCCTGTAATAGGAATGGAACATCGATGGTATACATAGTAACCTTTGAATATAATTGTAATTATTAGTAAATCGTTACGTTTATACCGACTCCTGAAACCACAGTTTCGATTACCTGGGTTTCGAAAGTAAAGTGTTTGTGTACGGTATAAACGCCGCCAAAGTGAAGTTTCACCGTATCTCGAAACCAAGGTTTGTATTTCAAGTTTCGCGTCGAATCTTAGGTTTCGTGCGCGTTATAAACAATGAAACATCGGTTTAGTTTGTATGAAATGTACAACTAGAATATGTGTAAAACAAGATGTTGAATTGGTTAAATATAATGTGTGTAAATACAACATGATTAAATAATTTTGCTGTGTGTACGAAAATAACTAATATTTAATAAATATGTTGCATCTTTAAAAGTTAACTAATACAAATTTTTAATTGTGTATATATGGAACAATGAATGCAATTTAAAATGAAATTGTCGTACTTACGATTTTCTGTAAAATGTGTTTCCTTTTCGTATCACTAAAACAAAAAAATTTTTTTTTTCTTTGTTTTGATACTTGTGATTTCCGGCATAAAACAACACACGAAACAAGAGTTTCCAAAACTGAACTTCGTATGACGGCATAAACACTTCACTAAAACTTTAGTTTGAAAAGTCGGGTTTTCGAAATTGAGGTTTATGCTGATATAAACGTACTGGTTATGGGCTTTAAAGTCCAACGAAGGTGTTTCAGGTTACCTGGGAAGCTTTCTACACGTTTTCTTCGGTGGCATCTGAGGTCAACTTCCTTGAAGTTCTTATCTCCAAATTATTCCTTGTATAATATATTACCATAGTTTTCTGTACGAAGCTGCAACCACATCATGGAAGAAAGTAGAACAAGTTGACCAGACGTACCATTATTTCTCGACACAAAAGGACTTGAAGACCCTTGAATCAGTTCCGAAAAGTTCTTGAAACACTCCAACTCAATTTTTATAACTTTAATATCGGTATTCTTGGAACATAAACGGAATAACTTCTGCCAGTCCCATGGGGTGATGATTCACAGGTAAGGTTTTTTATGTCGTGCCCTTTCTACAATGGAATGAACCATATCAGATTCCGTGTGAGTATGTTATGTAAGAAGGAACTTGAAATTGATAGTTTTTATTTGTGTAGAATTTTTCTGAATCCACATGTAACAGCTAATCATCATAGAATTTCTTTTTTTTCTACCACAGTTATCAGACAAGATTATGAAATCATTTATATCTTCGTTAGCAAGAATATTGGTCACATATTTTAGGATACCAGATGCCATCTAATTTCATCCTCGTCCTTCCTTTGTTTCATCCCATATATTACAGAATCTTTTACAGTAAGTGACATCATATATCGTGTAGTTCAGATACCATAATGTCTTTAAGTAAAAGTGCTGCCGTTTGAAAGGAGAGGTGTAGCAAGACATATTTGGAGGTATACTGTTAAACAACACAACTCCTTTCACATTTAGATTGTGTTGTATTATCATGTTTCAGGTTGTATCTATATTTGGCTTCTGATAAGAGAATATGAAATGTCTTCTCTAGAGCGTTCTTCTCATCATTTCCCAAATTGGCCTCAGAAAGCTGAACTTTATAACGATCACAAGCATCACAATTGTCGGTCTACGGCAAATGGAAACGGAAGTTGAATTCTGTATAAAAATGTGTCTATAGAGCCAAGGCTTTGCAATAAAAGTCGGAGGAATATTAATTGCTTTGCTATCTTCAATATAAAGAGAATACATTATATTAATGTTCCGATGGTTACCTAAATAACACAGACTTGTCTTCTCCCTTCTGCAGTGACTAACATATTGACTAAACCTTCGAATATGATTTCTAACTCCTTCCTTTATTTATTAAGGTGTTTTATTGGGTGGTGTCGTTTTACCCCTCCTGTCGACTTGTATCAAATCCCTAGTAACTTTTTCCTTGAGGGCACTCCTGACAACAGTTTCAGGTGTTGATAGTGTTCCCAATAATAAAGCCTTACATACTGGAATCGCTGCATTACCTACTAGGTGCGTATTCAGAAATTAACTTCCGCTGCGTTGCGGTTGAATTGTGAGGTGGACGGCGCCGTAGAACAGGGTTTTCCTTCAAACGACTTACAATTAACTGTCTCTTTACATCTCATGAATTGTCACCTTCCCAAAATTGGTCATGCATTTCTTTTCTTACCTCTTGGTTTAGTTTTATCATAAAGTTTTCCTACAAGTGTGGCAAGAAGAGAAAATCAGTCTTCCTTGTAGAACTTTTCCTGATTTGGAAACGTTCTCCTTTCCCGAAACACATATCCTCTTCCTAATAGTACTATTCTACTTTACAGGGTGACACCCCCTCTTTCTTCCCTTGCTCGTGCCGGTTTCTTCGGTGGTGGCATCAGCGGTTTCAGACATTATAACAGGGTGCGTTTCTTTCCTTAACAATTTTACCGATCGAGCAACGACTGGAGAGTCACTCTTTGAATCATCACTAACAGGGACATAATCGTGATCATCAGAATAATTATCACAAGTTCGATATATCTGAGGCAAAAGATATTTTTACTGTAATATTTCTGAAGATGAGCAGGGGTTATTATCCATACCATCTTGTAGCCACTTATAAAGGAAATGCGCAGTGATGTGGAGGCCTATATGCTTTCAATGTATCGAGTTAAGGATTTCATTAAAATGCATCACAACTTAAAACATTATTCCCATATAACTGAATTGTGTTATATTCCAGTAACACTGAAAAATTTTCAATGGTGAATATTAAGGTTGTATAACAAGTTTGTCAACTGTATCGAATGTTAAAGTTTGCAGGTTAGGGTCAGAACAACATTCGAATACAATTGTTTGTATTCTGTGTTGAAAATTTTGAAACAATACAACAATATTCGTTGTTAGTTAATAAGCACACTATCTATGCTGGCTTTCGAGATAGAGGACTTCACAATCAATTTTTTATATGTAAATTATAGCAACTAATACACTTCTTAGCTTAACGACAAAACAAAACCACTTCTTACATGGGAATATTTGGTTTATATACTGTTCTCTAGTAAATAGCACTCGGGGTACAATGCTGCGTCAATGTATGTAAGTTGTTAGTGTGGGACGACGGCACAATGTCACACGAAAACGCGATAGAGGCCCTAAACCCTACTCTACAGGATATACGAAAAAATACAGACACTATGGGAGGAATAGTTGTATTACTGGCTGGTGACTTCCGCTAAACTCTACCGGTGATTCATATGGGCACACCTGTAGATGAAATCAAAGCCTGTCTCAAGTCGTCAAACTTATGGGCAAATGTCAAGAAATTCACATTGACGACAAATATGAGGGTGCACCTCTACAATGACGTTGATACAGGACATTATGCTGATACACTATTAAAAATTGGGGATGAGCGGTTAGTAACAGATGCCGAGGTCTGTGTGTCAATAATGAGGGATTTTAGTAATTTGGTGCAGATGGATACGTAACTTATTGCTAGCGTTTACCCAGATCTACAAAGAAATAAAAATGGGGACCAGTGGATGTGTAAAAGAACGATTCTAGAACCAAACAATTACATCGTTATTACCCTGTTATGTGTTTATGATCAGTGTCTGTCTACTTACAAAAACCGTTATTTCTCCCTGTAAGTTTCTTACTATAACCACGCGAGCGAAACCGTGGGTAAAAGCTAGTTTTTAAATTATGACCTCATTATTTGTATTATTTAAAAAAAAATTTTATAAATTTTTGAAAGTTTTAATTAATTTTTTATTTTTAAAGTATTTTGTAATTTTTGGGTATTTAGTTGATACAAGGTAACAGGGTCAAAGTGAAAGGTCATGTTCAAAGGTCTCTTGGATTCATTATGGTGGTTGGGTAACGTCATAACATGGCTGCCGAAAGACAGTAATGACTGGACATCATGTCAGCTTTGGCTCCAGGCCCAGTTATGTCCAAAAGCACAAACTAAATTTTAACCAATTTTTTAACCGGATTTTTAAATTAATTTTAAAATTTTTTAATTTTTNGTCCAAAAGCACAAACTAAATTTTAACCAATTTTTTAACCGGATTTTTAAATTAATTTTAAAATTTTTTAATTTTTTAATTTTTATTTTTAGGATTTGGAAAATTGTATTCGTTTAATGTTAATATTTAAGGGCCTTGGGTTAAGNAATTTTTTAATTTTTATTTTTAGGATTTGGAAAATTGTATTCGTTTAATGTTAATATTTAAGGGCCTTGGGTTAAGGGTATTTAGTCCTGAGTCTTGGGTCAAGGGTCTTGAGTTTTGTGTTAAGGTTCTTGAGTCGCGAGTCAAAGGTCTTGAGCCTTTAGTCTCGATTTTTTTGTCTTTGGTCTTGGGTCAAGGGCCTTGAGTTTGTGGCTTGAGTCTTGGGTCAAGGGTTATTTAGTAATTTGTTGGAAGTTTTCGAAATTTTTTTGGGATTTCCAAAATAGGGTTCTTAGTGATCACCAGGCCACTCTGTCACATGTATAAAACTCGCCCCCAACTTCACAACCATGTCATCCATGACGAACATTCATCGGAGGCGAATAAGAATGATAGCAAAAAGTGGATATGTAGCAGCCGTGTGATATTCATTTTAAGAAAGTGAGTGTAGAAAGTAAAAAAAGAATAATTTCCTGTTTTGCTTTTAATTACCAGGCACTATTTTTTTTTACTCCGCCCCAAGAAAAATACGAAAGGTTTTCAAAATCAAATAGCTTTACAAAATGTATGCAGAAATTGCGTTTAAATATTAAAAAATTTTAATTCTTTAGAAACATCAAAAATATTATAATATATATGGTTTACAATAAAACTATGGCGTTACGCAAATATATAGTTACAGAAATATATAAAATTCCTTAACTGGCTACATATTTTCCCCAATTTACAATTTAATATGAGACCAAAACCCCTAGTTGTGACCTTCCTTAGTGTCCACCGTCGCTTAGTTTCCCAGAGTATTTATAATGAAGTTTTCGCAAATGCCGTCCACCGTAAAGCTGTGGAGAACATCCTCGAAACGGAAGTAGATCTTCGTACAATCCAATTCAAAGGTGCCGCTGACGTCACAAGGTGAACCCTTCTCAGTCGCCTCAGCCGCCGCTAGGTGGAAGGAAACGGTGCGCGGTCAGTATAGTTCCGACCTTCAGGGAACTAACAAGCACCCGCGTTGCGGAGTCTTAACGCATTAACAGGCAACGTCATCGAAAACGTAATTACCTATGATCGATGTGAGAAAGCATTACTCCGNGGAGTCTTAACGCATTAACAGGCAACGTCATCGAAAACGTAATTACCTATGATCGATGTGAGAAAGCATTACTCCATTGTCGATTTTTTGAATTTTTGGACTTCAAGTTCGTTAAAAGTTAAGATGAAGTTCAAGGTCAAGGTCATAATAATCTGACATGGCTGACGAAGTGGACACTGGCCATCCTNGGAGTCTTAACGCATTAACAGGCAACGTCATCGAAAACGTAATTACCTATGATCGATGTGAGAAAGCATTACTCCGTTGTCGATTTTTTGAATTTTTGGACTTCAAGTTCATTAAAAGTTAAGATGAAGTTCAAGGTCAAGGTCATAATAATCTGACATGGCTGACGAAGTGGACACTGGCCATCCTGGTGAGGGTCGTTCGTGTCGGGAGCTTAGTTGAACCACCTGCCATCAAACTCCGGACTTCCTACATGGATATATAAAAAAATTTATTAAAATAGTTTTTAAAAATGTAAATTTTGAAAAAATAAAAAAAAAAATTTGGGAGTTTTATAATTTTCCTGCAACTTTTTTTTAGGTTCAACATCGTTCAAGTTCATGGGTACAGGGCCAAGGTCATCGATATATAACATGGCAGACGAAATGGACACCAGCCGACCTGTAGGAGCCGGTCGTGTCGGGAGCTTAGTCAGTATTGATGCTGCCATATCTTATAAATAATATACTATATAGTAGTGTACATGCCACTAGTGTAGTAAACAGTTCCTGTGTCAAAACGTGAACAGGTTTTTTGCCAGAGGCTGTTAACAAACGTTCCAAAACCTTATATCCCAGGGTATAGAGCATAGCATATTTTACGGTAAGGTGATTTCAGATTTTAGTATGCCTATGCATATTCTAATCGAATTATAATGTATATAAGACACGCCCAAAGAGGAAAATAATAAATATAGAAATATAAAAAGTAATAAAAATAAATACTCTATTGGAAAAGCAAAATTAAACAACTTCAGATACATTTCTGTGCCATTACATTTTGTCAGAAAGTATTCAATAACAATAATATGCTATTAGCAAAACTTTAAATTTACGCAAAGAAAATTTTCTACTCGCGAAACATAATTAATATACAGGCTGATTCTAAAATCATGGGACAAACATTGAGGGGTGGTAGAGCTCACTAAAACAAACAATTATTGTATATGAATATATGGGCGGAAGTGACGCATTGAGGCACAAATACAAAACCATAACACATTAACGGCCACCACAATCGCCAGATTTATCGAGTCTCGATTTGTTCCTACGGGGGCATTTGAAAGCCCTCATGTACGAGACTCCAGGTTATTCAATTGAAGACCTCGTCGCTCGACTATCCTGTGCGGCCGCACGGGTGCGTGAAATACCCGGCGTATTTGAATCTGTTCGCCAATCACTCCACCGACGCTAACAAGCTTGCATTACTGTCGGTGGTAGCAATTTTGAGCAATTATTATAAACATTGCTGTAAAAAGGTATTTAGCGGCCACGTTTTAAATTAACACTGTGTTGCATTTCATATGTTATTTTTGTGTTTGTTACTCAACGCGTCACTTCCGCCCATATATTCCTATACAATAATTGTTTGTTTTAGTGAACTCTACCACCCCTCAATGTTTGTCCAATGATTTTAGAATCATCCTGTAGACAGTATGAAAATAGGGCGAGGCCGAACAACGGGGAAAAATTTCTGGAGGAGATTCCACAAAGGGAAACGACCAAACAAATAATTTTCAAAACATGTCCGGAAATTTACAGAATCACTGTAAACAGTACAGCAACATTGTGATTACAGTAGAAGAAGAGTACAGAACTAGTGAATTTATCAGTGTAACAAGACATCAAAATGCATGCCGTGGTCTCCGTGCAATTAAAATATCCTGTTTCGCACAAACGCTGAAACTCAGCTAGAGAATACTTATGGGTCGGGTACTATCTATGAGGGCTCCTCGCCTAGTAAATCCGTGCAGCCTTTCGAGCATTTCTATTAGAATGGACGTAGGTGAAGATCATCTCGGCCTAGTCCTGGTATAAATAACGGATATTTTAATTGCACTTTACAACACACGCCCAGTCAATAACCAAGTTGTTCCAAGACTGCACATAAACTTGGCGGTGTTCCGTGGGGCGATCAGTAGTGACATCTCAGTAATGTCGATTCCATCCTCATCTGTTTGCTTCTCATATTTCGTGCCTCCTTTTTGTGGGTTTGATTTACACCCCATTCCAGTGGCTCTAATTGCAGTTCTTATATGCATGTTACAGTATTTCTGTACATTTACGGATAATACGTTGATGTGGATTAATTTTTTCGTTTCCGTTTCAAGAATCACCACCTGAATTTTTTCCCCTTTGTTCGGCCTCATACTATATAGGAAATCGTACAATTTGTATAACACTCGTATATGATGGGTATGTCAGCCGTGGTGCAAACAATTTCTTGTATCAAAATGTTAACTAAAGTTTTACCAGTTACTGCTAACTAACCATGGGGCGACTTTTATGTGGATGTCTAGGACGTTCAAAAAACTAAGATCAGTGCAATTCATCCTTATATATTACCGAGTTATGTAAAATTATATTAAAAATAATATCTGAGTAATTTATTTAGGTTCAGCATGCTGCAGTTAGCATCATTAGGAAAATAGGAAACTCAGAATTGGGAGCCATATTTGCCGTAGCACACTTCGGAGCAGTTGGCGCGCTTGCTGAAATGCCACGGAGGGGAAGAAAGCAGGAAATGTATCGCGCGAGGGGCCGTAGAGTCACGTCAGCGGCAGGCTACCATCTGCAATTTAAACAGACACTCGAAGTCGGTTATAACACCTCGATTCATCATGAGCTGGGACGTCCGCGAGACCCGTAGCGGGGTCGAGAGCAGGCTATCACCGAAGTACCCGGGTGCGCGGGTGAGGGAGGCTCGCGGTGGCCCCAGAGAGGCAGGGGAGATCGTACTGAGTGCCTCCGCTCCTACGCCAACACCCTCTTTTAATATTCAAATGAGGGCTGCAAACACGAGGGGAAAAGCAATACGAAAGCACGTTGCACTTAAGACTGAAGAATTTCTCTCTTAAATTCTGACTGCTTCCCTTGATGCCTGTCTGCCACCGCACTGCATTTCGCATTTCGCAGAGAGAAATGTGTTCGAAAACAACAACGTTAACACGTACAGAGCTTCAAATTAGTGCATAAAGACCAATGATTAAAGAAATTAAATTTCATAATTTCTAGACGAGTTTTTGCGTAACATTACGCTACAATAAAAATTATTTTTGTTTAGACTTATTTGTATATCCATACATTGACTAAAAATAAATTCACTATTTTAGGACTGAGCTTCTTTTCAAAGTAGGACTTAACTACTTAGTGATTAGACACATCTGTGACTCCTTATCGAACGAAGCAACTGTTTATTTCTTTTTCCTTCTGTGCTGTAGTTACTGAAACTTGTTTAAGTTCAGTCATTTGTAAATTTCATTATTCAATTTCGGCCATAATTTTGGGTGTTTCTGAGTTTGTTTACGGCAATGTACTCTAGTCTTGCCTAATTTATATATTTTCTGTCACAATTAAACAGAAAACTAAACATTCTTTTTAAAATCAATATGTACTTTTAAAATAACGTATTTAACGTAGCTAATATGTTTGTATTATATCATGTAATAGTTCATGAATGTGTTTTGTTTTCAAAAGCATGGTTTTACTATTCATATGCATTAGTAACTAGATTAATGTTATATCAAAACTAATGCTATAAAAAAGGAATTATAAAATGCATTACTTTCATTACGTATATATATTTCCGCGATCACTTCGATATACACTGGAGAGCCAAAAAAAAAAAAAAAAATAGCATAGGCGTGCGTACGCAGAATAACAGAGGTATGAAACCAATCAGAGTAACGCGATGCTGTCGGCAGAGCCTATATAAGTCAACAAGCGTCTGGCAAATTTGCTAAATCGGTTACTGCTGCTGCAATAGCAGGTTATCAAGATTTAATTAGTTTGAACGTGGTGTTATAGTCGGCTCACGAGGGATGGGACACAGCATCTCCGAGGTAGCGATAAAATTAGGATTTTCGCTACGATTATTTCACGAGTGTACAGTGAATATTGGGAATACAGTAAAATATCAAATCTTCGTCACCGCTGTGGCCGGAAAAATATCGTGAACGAAAGGGACAAACGACGACTGACGAGAATCATTAAACCTGACAGACCTGCAACCCTTTCTCAAATTGGCGCAGATTTCAATGCTGGGGCATCAACAAGTTCCAGCGTGTTAACTATTCAACGGGCCATCATTGATATGGGCTTTCGAAGCCGAAGGCCCACTCGTGTACCGTTGTTGACTGCACAACACAAAGCTTTACGCCTCGCCTGGGCCCGCCAACACCGCCACTCAACTGTTCAGGTCTGGAAACACGTTGCCTCGTCTGACGAGTCTCGTTTCCAATTGTATCGGGCGGATGGGCGTGTACGTGTATGGATACATCCTCATGAATCCATAGACCCTATATGTCAACAGGGGACTGTTCAAGCTAGTGGAGGCTCTGTCATGGTATGGGGCGTGTGTAGTTGGCGTGAAATGAGAGCCCTGATACGTTTACATACGACTCTGACAAGGGACAGATACGTAAGCATCCTGTCCGATCACCTGCACCCATTCATGTCCATTGTACATTCCGACGGACATGGACAATTCCAGCAGGAATATGCGATATCCCGCACGTCGAGAGTTGCTACCGAGTGGCTCCAGNATATGCGATATTCCGCACGTCGAGAGTTGCTACCGAGTGGCTCCAGGAACAGTCATCTGACTTTAGACACCTCCATTGGCCACCTAAATCACCTGACATGAACATTATTGAGCATATCTGGGATACCTTGCAACGTGGTGTTCAGAAGAGATCTCAACCACCTCACACTCCTAAGGATCTGTGGACTGTCCTGCAGGATTCATGCTGTGAATTGCCTCCTACATACCTTCAGACATTAGTCGAGTCCATGCCACGTCGTCTTGCGGTACTTCTGCATGCTCGCGGCGGCCCTACACGATATTAGGTAGGTGTACTAATTTTTTTTGGCTTTTCAGCGTATATCGAACATTCGTGCGAAACTAAAATGTCCAGAGCATGCCGCGATCTCAATATACTTCCCCTTGCGTTTTTTATGCAATGTTGGATGTAATTTTTTAGCATTATTTCCTAAGGATAAAGACATATGATATCACGTTACTTTATGTGTATCCGTGTGTCATGTATTTTATGTACATGTGTAGGTCCCTCATCCTAAAATAACTTCTGAACGCGTCAATAAAATTTCAGTAAACTCAGTATACGAATAGTATATCGTAAGGGCATCTACCTTTTATTGTTTTCGAAAACGTCGCTCGCTTACTTCCAAAATGGCAGCCATTAAATATTCCGGGTCTGATGTCATATCTCTGGCACCATTAAACTGATTTATACCAAATTTTGCCTGTTTACAATGCATCACGTAATCACTGGATTTAGAGATGGATATAGCTTTGATCAATCGTTTTTGATGGCAGAACTACATGAAAAAATTAAGATTTCATAATATATCTTGAAAACTACTCAACCAATTCTCGCCAAATTTGACATGTAAATAATGCTATTATAGTAGGATATATAAACATATGTAATTTGAATTGATTGAATACTGATTTTCAAAATGGCAGCCATACAAACTGTAGACCAAATAATGTATGCTGAAAGTGTTTATTACAAGTATACTAAATGCCAAGATTTAATAACATTTTCCTGCCATTATGTATAATAACACAACACGAATATATTAAGTTTTTATGTCATACAGTATCAATGAAAAAAATTTACCGATTATGACCGAATGGTAAGTTTTAAATACATCGGACTCTGATTTACAAAATGGCGATGATATAGACATTTTAGCGTAGCATGCTATATCGTGAAAACAGTGCAATCAATTTTAACTTAATTTTGTATAGAGGTTGTATATATATATATATATATATATATATATATATATATATATAAACTNGTAATTTTGTAAGGTTGTTGTACACGAATAAATAAAGTTTTAATGTAATATTTCGCGAAAGAATTGACTAGTTCCGAACAAATTTAGTAAACGTAAAGTAATCCGGCAGGTGTTGTGAACTGGTATGTTAAAAGTAGGTAAAACACACTTATTTTCAAAATGCAGTTATATAGCTATTTTCTCTTAGTATGCGTAACTGTCAAATTCTTATCATTAATTCCAGCTTAACTCTGAATGGTTGCAGTATATATATATATATATATATATATATATATATATATCAATNACAACGTCTCTTTTGTCAGCCAGTTTGTACGACGGCATCACAATATAACATAAAAATGTTTTTTTTTGTTGAAAAAACAGTTAGATGTGTATCAAATGTGGCGAACACGTAGCACTACAGCAGGCAATGAAATTTTAATTGTTTTGAGTCAGTCAGACACATTTTTCAAAATGGCTGCTACATAAACATTTTATTTTATTACGTTCTATACACGAAACAATTAAACAAATTTAAAATTTTATTTGTATGCTGGTAGTAACAATTATAACAATCAAATTTGTATATACAGAGCTTAATTTTTCCGCCATTTTAATTGATTGCCCCACGTGAAGAAACAAAGATTTTATGTCATATATCGGGGAACAATCAACCGATTCCCACCAAATTTTGCGAAAATGTTGTACTGCAAAAGGCCATATTAATTAATATGTTTAAAGTTTGCCAGCCACATTTTCATAATTGCGGCTGTTATAACACATAAGCTAAGTGCTCTATATCTTTGAAGCTACGTTACTGATTTCAACTTAAATTTGTATACTGTATCTATGACAATCACGGAGTGTCCTAATACATAAAGTTTCTGTCCTCAAATTATCAATATCGCTATATGAAAATAACGGACGTTTTATGTCATATCTCGAAGACCAAACAACCGATAATTCCCTTAATTTTTTAGACGCGAGTAGTGCTACAGTAGGGTATGTAAACTAATATGTTTTAGGTATGGCAGGCTTTTTTTATGGCTTTAATATATATAAGAAAGATCAGTATGTTAAATCTTTCAAATGGTTTAATCAAACTTTGTACCCTAGCCGTATCCATTACAAGCATCAATAATCCGAACAGATATTCTCTATTACCGGCCTTTGTATCAAATATTGCAAGGTATAAATTTGAGCATTTTGCCATATTTCCGCTACATTTCAACTCATTACCACCAAATTTTGTAGACCTTTAAACCTACAGAAGTCCATATAAACGTATATAATTTAAGTGGGGTCAGACAATGGTTTTTGGAAATGGTGCCCATATATTTATTGATAATTTTGTCATACTTGTTATACGACTTAATCTAATTCAACAAATAATTTTATGCTGACAGTATCCATTGCAACCATAATTACGTAATGTTAAGATAGCACCAACTAATAAAATAAAGTTTCTATGCCATATTCAGTGACCAATAAGCCGATTTTCAACAAATTGTTCACACAAGTAGCGCTACGGTAGACCATGTATACTTACGTGGTTTAAGTGACTCAGACACTTATTTTCAAAATTATGGTAATTTAAATTTAGTACACCCTATCACTCATAGCATTAGCCAAATTACATCCGAAGTTGGTGTTCTGAATCCGACTTCCGTAATGCAGTTGGTTGGACGCTAGCATATAATATGAGGTTTTCCTGGTTATAGTCCCAATTAAGGCGCGTGTTTAAATTAAATAATCACACTACTGTTGCATATGTTTCTGGTTTCATCTTTTATGATATTTCGGTTAACGAGGCAT
This sequence comes from Clitarchus hookeri, assembly GCA_002778355.1. NCBI lineage: Eukaryota > Metazoa > Arthropoda > Insecta > Phasmatodea > Phasmatidae > Clitarchus > Clitarchus hookeri. Next base: position 366,876 of record NQII01001561.1, read on the forward strand.
CAATATCTGTCTACCATCAAAACTTTTTAGAATTATAAAAAAATTCATTTTTACTCATGTTGAGTAATGTAGAATCATAACTATTGTCAGCGTCTTCTTGTTGAAGAATGTAGTCGCTTTGTATTTTCGTTAACGTTATCGTCATTCATCTCAAAAATAACTAGTTTATCCTCTTTTTTAAGGTGTAATATCTAACGCCATATTTGCTCGTAATTTGCGTGCAGAGCTATCTACCTGAAGCGAGGGCAGACACAAGCCATAATGCGCTCAAGCTATTCAAGAGTTTCCCATTACGTAACAGTGTTATTGCCCATATGGGACAGAAGCTGCTACACAGAACAAAAAGAAGAGAGGAGAAGTATTGCGGACCTACGTTGTTGCCAGTTTCTCGTCCACTCCATCACCTCCTCTCATACAAACACAGTTCCATACCGTCCGGCGTAGTTCCTTGACTCACGTTCCTTATGCTTTTATTCGCCTCGCTGAATGAATCAAAGAAATGTATTGCAGTGGACATTTATACCTCAAACTTTCAATCTCCTTGTAAACAAGTGCTAAATACAGGCATTACTCTTTTCAAACTAAGAAATAAATTGTAATTCTAATTAAATAATATTTTATTAAATTTACATTTATTTATTTACATTCACCTGTTGTATCTTAAAACGAAATAACATATACGGAAGTAGTTCACAACAAATACAAAATCGTAATATCATTTTTTATGTACCTGTTCAATGCATATATGTGTACATATACTTGAAATTCTTAAACAACAGCAAAGCAATGTAATGATTTTTGCAAAGTGATATCGCAAATTGAGATGCATGGTTCGAATACATCTATTTTTACATTAACATAAGTAGCTTTACGATGTTTTCAATGTAGGAATGTGGGATATGCACCATAGGATACAACTTGTGTACAAGTAGGTCTTTTTTTTTTTTACATTTCTGAGAGAAATTTTTTTATTTTAGAGTAAAAGGACGACGAATAGTCTGATTTGATTTGATGATTTATATAAAATGACTTGGTTTGCAAGGCCAATCAGGGTTGTTATGATACACTAAAAAATTTCGGGCTATTATGATACAGTGTACAAAACAAAATTTTTGTATATAACAAAAAGGTTGAAAAATATTTGTTTTTAGAAAATACTGTGTATTTTATAATCCCATAATACAACTAATAATTTTAAAATATCTTGTAAACTTAAATTCCATTGTTAGAATATGGTGTTATTTATGAGGCTAAAACTTTTAAATGTGATTTGGCAACTTTCAGAATATTTCATAAACAAATACATATATCCAAAATCTGTATGTTACAAAGTCATCAGGATGGTTTCGGCTACCTTTTGTGTGCCATTTATAAACCTATTTTTAGAGGAAGTATTTTGTATTGATTGATAAACTTGAAGCGTTATTGTAATACACAATATATAGGCTATTATGAGATAAACATGTGGGCTAATGTGATACAGTCTTGTGGCAAAATGTTGTTTTTCTATTTAGTATACTAAAACTTTAATTATTTTTCTGTTTCATACATTTTGTTTTAGTATTTACTAAATTGGGAATTGCAGGCTAGTGAAGTATTTCAATTTGTATGCAGTTAGCCATACTTTTTACAAGAATGCCTATTGTTTACTTGTTGTTTGTTAGTTTCGGTCAGGCTTATGATGATAGCGAAGTTTCTCGGTGGTCGCAATCTCAATTTGTTATTATTTTACAGGTGATGTTGCACTGCAGGCCATATACCTTCTCGTTGGTTGTATTTTATAGTCACTGCTTTATAGGCGTACTTATTCAAATATGGCGGGCAACTATAAAAGTAAATACTCTAGAAAAGGTTATCTGAAAAATTGCTGGATAAAGCATTGGGATTAGTGGAAAGTGGTGAGTCATATCGAGAAGTGTCGAAGCAATTAAAATTGAAAAAAATTTAGTTATATCGTTTTATAAAAAAAGGAGGTTAAATATCCCACAAAGAGGACCTGGGCAAAAGACTGCATCTCCAGCCGAAGTCGAAGAGAACTTAGAAGAGCATTTGAGAACTATGGAAAAAGACGGATTTGCTTTGGGAAAAAAATTAGATTTAGATTTTGTGAAAGAGTATGTTGATGTAAACAGTTTGCCAGTACCATTTAAGAATAGGCGACCAGGACACGACTGGTTCATAACGTTTTGCATGAGGCAGAGATTATCCTTAAAGAATTTGGAATCACTGAAGGAGGCAAGGAGGGTTGCTACGGTGGATCCTTTCATAATATATGTGTTTTGTGACACATTAGAAACAGAAACTGAAAGACTCAGTCTTGCTGATAAGCCTGGCCACATTTTCTACCTAGACGAGACTGAATTTTGTACGGACCCATCTCGAATTAAGTAAGTAGCAGGTGTAGGACAGAAAGCTCACAGGTAGATCGAAGGTAGTGGCAGAGAAAATATGTTTAACTGCCATGGCAAGTTGCTAAGCAGTTGGCAAGGCTTTAACCCCGTTGATTATTTTTCAAGGGGCAAATTTGTGGACCACGTGGAAAGGTGACAATGATTTGCCAGGTACCTTATATTCATGCACGGAGAATGATTGGATGACAATTTTAGTGTTTCAAGAATTATTGGTGAAATTTGCACGAGAACAGAAACAGAGGCCAGTTCTTTCAATACTGGATGGACACCTAACGCTCTTGAACATGAACACAGCTCAATTGTCTCGTAGGAATGACATAACTTTCATAAAACTATCTGCACATACTACCGACATCCTGAAACCACTAGATAAGACTTGTTTCCAGTCCTTCAATTCCTGCGATCATAAGCTTGTGAAATGGTACAGAGATAACAACAGAAAAGTAAAAAAAACTTTATTTGTGAATATTCAGTGTGAGGTACAGACTCAGGGCCTAAAACCAGGAAGCAAATCTGGATTTCGGTCAACTGGGATTTATCCTACAGACAGTAACAAATATCCGGTACCAAGATTCAACTTGGACAAACACCAGAGATACCTTGAATCTCTACACCAGCCTGATCTTCCAAGCCAAAATATTCTAGAAGCTGAACACTTATGCCTACCTCTGGATGTTCCAGGTCCGTCACAGCAAGTGTCAATTTTACAACACCTCGTCACTTAAAAATGGATGATGCACCCGATGATTCATCACTAACTCCATTGTCACCAATATTTGAAACCCTGTTATTAGTGAGGTTGAAAAGAAGCACTGCTACAATCAAGCCGAGAAGAAAAATTGACCTTGATGCAAAAATTATCACATCCGAAAAGTAGACAAATCTACAAAAGGAAATAGCGAGAGGAAAGGGGAAACAAGAAGTTCAAGACGAAGATGAGGAGACAAATGAAGACGAATCCTCAGAAACACTTGATAACAGCAGCCTTGAAGATGTTGATCTTTTATATCCCTAGTCTGATGATTACGCGGACCTTGATAGACCAGAAAATCTGAAGCTTGGTGATTTCCTTTTAGTAAAATGTAAGGGTGGAAAGCTCAACAATACCACATTCAAGTATATTACTACTGACCTTTGCACACTTCCATGTAACGAAACTGAAGTGATCGGACTAAAGTCAGATGGTGTTAAGAGATCTTTCATTCCAGGAGAAAAGGATGTTTTCATTGTTCCAAATTATGATATTGTTAGAAAGCTGCTAATCCCCAGCATGTGTGGAACTGGTGGACGCTACAATTATTAATTTTCAAAATTAATTGATGATTCTGAAGTCTTGAACACTTTAAAACAGCTTCAGAAACCCCTATCTGTAAATTAAGTTTGATCCCATATGTGACAGGAACCCAAATTTTGAAAATAATATTCCATTGTAACGAATTTCTTTTGTGCAGGTAATAAAACCCTCAATTGTGAAAATTCCATGTGGTGAAAAAAACTCAACATTTGTTTTGTTAATAACCTGTGTGTGTGGAACTAAATCATAGCATATTTATTTAACTACTATTCATTCAGAGCAGTACTAATAAATTTAATAAAAGGTCTTCAGAGAAACAATTTGCAGAATATCTATAGGCCTAACTGTGTCTACAAAAAATATTCTACTACTTTTTTTACTTAGAAAACATGTTAAGTCTTTCATGGGATGTTTCACAACTAATGCATAATATAGGAATATAAAAATGTAATTATAACATTCCCTAAAACGTTTAATATTTTCATTCTTGTACAGGTGTGAGTACATTCTGGACCATTTCTGTAAAACAACTTCGCACAACTGGAACTTAATTTTTACCAGTTATATGCAAGGCATGGGTCTGTATCACAAAAACCCACATTCCTTCATAGCTCTGTTTGGTTCATAAGATTTTATGGGTGTATCATAATAGCACTCAGCCTGTATCGTAATAGCCCATTTGGTCAGGGCTATTGTAATAAATAATTTTTATTTTATTTTTTTAAAACTATTTAATTATTAATTTTTAATTTCAGTAGAATTATAGACAGTAAGTCTGCATAGATTGCATTTTTTCCCAGGCATATAAACTAGTTTGTTAACTACCTATAAGGAAAAAGTTGTATTTTTGTCTTATTATAATCATAACAGTAACATCGAAACCCATACTATTATCTTCTTTTAGACCACTTCAATCACTTGTAAAACTCAACACTGCTTTGGACATACCACTGAACAGAAGTCATGTATTACGTACATGTATGTAACAATTTTGTGCTTACAAAACAAAACTAAACCGGCCTGAATTATCACCAGTAGAGAGAGAAAGCGACTGCATTCTGGCACACTAGGGAGTCATTAATGGCTTAAGTGCCATTTGATTAACATGCAGATGGGTGTTGGATAGAAATATACAAAGAGGAGGCACACGTTAACCTGGGAAACTTATCATCCCCGTCCCCCCTTCCACAAAAGAGGGTGTGTTGTGGTTGGCTGATGGTTTGTCCCACCCCTTATCAGATGTGCTGTGATTGGCCTTTGATTGTGGGGGTACACTTTCGGTGGACAAACAGCCCAAGCCAAATTTGTGGGACTTTGAAATTTTTCGAGAAGGGATTGAGAAGTCGTTCAGTCCTTGGTTTGAGACCCACAGAGGGTAATTAGGTGTAACTATATGTAATTGGGTAATGTTTAATTGCTGAATAAACTTTTACGATTACCGAGAGTAAGCACACGTAACGAGAATAATGAAAGTACCGAAACTAAGTATATGTATCGAGAGAGTAATTACACAAAAATTACACATGTTTATCCATCGGCTGCCGAAACCAAACTGACGAGGGTGGTGAGGTGCTCCTCTGTTCGAGTTCCATTAATAGTACGTAGGGGTAGGTAATTCGTAATGAACAATTGCATAATGAGTAATTGCGTAATGAGTATATGCATATGAGTAACTGCATAATAAATAATTACATGTACCAAGTGGAATTACATGTACCGATAGTAATGATGTACCGAGAGTAATAACATGGTAATTACACAGTAAGTACACGTCCTACCCCGACCACTGCTCAAATGCAACTGAGCTGTGAATCGATTGTATGTTTGTATTATACTTCTGCCAACTAGGATTATGTAATATAGGTAAGGGGGCAGAGCGCATGCCTGCAGGGGGTCCGCCCACCTCTGGCTCCGAGGGCGAACTGGTGTAAATCTCTCCCTCACCGCAGGGAGCGCAGGGCACGTCCTTTAACCAATACACTTTACGGATGAAAAAAGTCGCGAGGAATAACCGCCATGTTGGTTAGCATTCTTATATAAGACGGAAAAATATTAAAACATGTTTTGTGTATTTTAAACTTTCAACCGAACCGCGTTGGCTCGTGTGACACCCCAATCAGAAAAAAATTTCGCTGCGGCGAAAAAGGCAACAGTGTTCAGTTTTTTTCCTTCACTTGTACTAGTATTAAAGTACCATACCTATGTATTGTCATCCAACCTCGTCCTTTGTCCGGTGTAAGCCAGTCATGGGTTGCAAGTTGTTATGGTGTGATCAGGCCTTAGCTGAACGGCTTGCCTGATCACACCTTCAAACATTAAACCTGGAAACGAGTGGGATTGCAACGCCACCATTTGGTTGTCAATCCTTGCGAAAGAAGACAGTTTCAGAAATCCCCTCCACCTGTCACTGAGCGGGACCGCAGAACCACGCGCTTGATATAGGCCAGCGTAACACGCAGAACGTTGTCCTTTCGTATTTAGTCCTTTGGGCGACCCGACCAGCGAAGCAGACCAGGAAGTTGGGTGTGTCCGGCCGACGTTAACCGTCTCGCAGAATCAGCCTCCGGCAACATCAACAAGGTGATGACTTTCCTGTTAGGTTTAATTAAAATGGCGTGAATGGTAATGCAATTAAATAATCATCTTGGTATTCAATTTAAATCTCCCCAGATCAATAGTAATTTAAAAAGCANTTGGGTGTGTCCGGCCGACGTTAACCGTCTCGCAGAATCAGCCTCCGGCAACATCAACAAGGTGATGACTTTCCTGTTAGGTTTAATTAAAATGGGGTGAATGGTAATGCAATTAAATAATCATCTTGGTATTCAATTTAAATCTCCCCAGATCAATAGTAATTTAAAAAGCNGTGAATGGTAATGCAATTAAATAATCATCTTGGTATTCAATTTAAATCTCCCCAGATCAATAGTAATTTAAAAAGCAACTGTATAATCTTCATGTAATAAAACCTCATCAGATACTGTTGTGCTCTAACTAATCATGAGTCATTATTGAGCTACGTCGCTAGAAACTTTCAAGTAAGAATTGGCTGAAAAGCTAGTTCGTAACACTGGTCTGCTTCGCTGGTCAGGTCAACCAAAGGACTAAAGAACAAAGGACGACGTTCCGGGTGTTACGCCGGCCTATATCAAGTGCGTGGTTCTGGGGTTCCGCTGAGTGACCGGTGGAGGAGATTTATGCAACTGTCTTCTTTCGCAAGGATCGACGACCGAATGGTGGCGTTACAATCCCGCTCGTTTCCAGGTTTAATGTTTGAAGGTGTGATAAGGCAAGCCATTCAGCTAAGGCCTGATCACACCACAACAAAGTGCACAAGGGACAGGGCCGAGTGATGCGTGTGATACATGTGCTTTGGCGTTTGGTGCGTCTGCCTCTGATGTAATATGTACCCGAGATAGAACTGATGGCTGGATTGCCCAAAGAGTAAACACTTTGCTACAGAAAAAAACCGTGATACCTTCGACTCCATCTCCGCACCTTATACCTGCGTTGTAGCAGATAGGCAGACTTTACCCTCATGTCGCGAGTCGCGTTATGCAGCTATGCATTCCGAGGGTGGCTAGACAGATGAGTAAATAAATTCTTCATCAATAAAAAGACACGACACCTCAGGTTCGTCGCAAACGAAGCTGAACTTGGAGGCCTCGCCTCCATCAGCGAGGTTTTGTGTATTTTTGGTGGAGAATTTATTTTCTCATATGTCGAGCGACCCTCGAAAAGCATAGTTTCGTAATGTGGCTCGCGACATGGGGGCAATGCCAGCCTATCCGATACAACACAGGTGTCAGGTGCGGAGATGGAGTCGAAGGTCTCGCGGTTTTTTTTTCTGTAGGGAATTTTTTTACTCATCAGGCAATCCAGCCATCGGTCCTATCTCGGGTACATATTACATCAGGGGCAGACCAAAGCACATGTATCACACACATCAGTTGGCCCTGTGCCTTGTGCGCATGCCACCCATGGCTGATTTACTCCGANACCAAAGCACATGTATCACACACATCAGTTGGCCCTGTGCCTTGTGCGCATGCCACCCATGGCTGATTTACTCCGAGTGAGGGAGGAGGTCGCATAACAATATATATATATATATATATATTTTTTTTTTTAATGGTACATTAACACTACTACACCTTGACGTGGTGGAATCTGGTTCCGATTTAATAATAATAATNTTTTTTTTTTTAATGGTACATTAACACTACTACACCTTGACGTGGTGGAATCTGGTTCCGATTTAATAATAATAATCTTCTACAAATTCAAATGTGTGAGAGAGGCGAACATTGGAGTTTTTTGGTAATTTGTCAGAAATACACATACGAGAATGTCAGTAAATATAATGGGTGCAAGTGTGCAATGTTTAATTTATGACGTGACACAGTATTGCCAAGCTGNACGAGAATGTCAGTAAATATAATGGGTGCAAGTGTGCAATGTTTAATTTATGACGTGACACAGTATTGCCAAGCTGCTTATATGATACAGAGAATGATGTCCTATATGAACAGATTTCAAAACATATGTCGTATAGACAAATCAAATATACAGTCTGNATGATACAGAGAATGATGTCCTATATGAACAGATTTCAAAACATATGTCGTATAGACAAATCAAATATACAGTCTGTTACAAAGGTATTGTTACGCCATACCTGTAGTCTGGACGTAAATATGTAATAAAATGGAACACATAACTTAAATTCCCAGCGAAAACAAGCAGTTTGTTTCGCCCTGCGGTATGTGGATATTCAGTATTGGCAAAAGCAATTCGTAAGATTTAGTTTCAAAATTAAAAAAAGCAATAAGACAAGCCCATACAGCCAAGGGGGATCCGCACCAGAGATCAGTCATTCGTATATAAACAAGGCGTTCATGTTAAACCCAGAGACAGACTATGAGGTGATGCAAGTATGATATAGACGAACATATTTTAAACCATAGAATGCTGTATTCCAGACACAAGTGTGCAATGATATTGAACATTGGTGTTATACCTTAGATACATATCAAGGCGTTAGGCTTGGTGAAGAGATAGAATGCAGCAAAAATGATTTTGCGCTGTGGTACCTGAGATCCGAAAGCGATTTGCCGTTTTCACTACAACACTTAATTATAGCAAGCTTTAGTGAAGAGATATTGGAAGTACGTGGAAAAGGAAGAATCACCTACGGACTTACGCGCCCCTCTTCTGGGATCAACATACACTGGAAGGAATTGTAGGATTGGGATATTCACACATTTTTTTTCCAACAAGGAAATCTTTCATTTCCGTCTGTGTGTGAGCATGTGAAGTTGCTAACTCTCATCCCGATGAATTTCGCCTCCATCCCTTCCAGTGCATCCCTTCCTGTGGTTAGTGTAAGAATGAAGTTTAATCCTAATGGCAAGTACTCTATCATCGAACACGGTTCTGAGATATCAATTACCTTCAAAGAAATGTGTTAGGGCGATATTAATTTTTTATGTACCTACGATCATGGTTTCATATGCCTTGCATTTTTTTTTCTAGTGTAACCAAATGTGATAGTTCAAAATGTTATGTTAATGGTCGTTTTAGGATACTTTCTGGTAGGGTGTCGCGTGACGTAGAAGAGTATCGCGAAGTCCAGTGTTTGCATCGCACTGTCACTTACGTTTTCGGAGGTTCCTGAGCTGAGAATTAACAANAGAGTATCGCGAAGTCCAGTGTTTGCATCGCACTGTCACTTACGTTTTCGGAGGTTCCTGAGCTGAGAATTAACAAATTTTAAATGTAAGTAATATCTTTTATATATACTACTTTTAAATAAAAGTATTTTTATTTCATTAATGTTAACTACTTTTTAAGTGTAAATATAGTTCTTTCACATGTTTGGAGCGCTCCAGTCGTATAGTTGGTAGAGTGCTAGGGTAAATTTGGAGTGTCAGTGGTAGGGCCCTTCAGAGTAAATGTTCAGCTACTGTAGTCGGGGAAACGCATAGTTTTTATAACAGGGTGGGGTAAAATGATAGGTACACATATTTTGTATTTTATTTGTGATTTTTCAGGTATATTAATNGAGTATCGCGAAGTCCAGTGTTTGCATCGCACTGTCACTTACGTTTTCGGAGGTTCCTGAGCTGAGAATTAACAACTTTTAAATGTAAGTAATATCTTTTATATATACTACTTTTAAATAAAAGTATTTTTATTTCATTAATGTTAACTACTTTTTAAGTGTAAATATAGTTATTTCACATGTTTGGAGCGCTCCAGTCGTATAGTTGGTAGAGTGCTAGGGTAAATTTGGAGTGTCAGTGGTAGGGCCCTTCAGAGTAAATGTTCAGCTACTGTAGTCGGGGAAACGCATATTTTTTATAACAGGGTGGGGTAAAATGATAGGTACACATATTTTGTATTTTATTTGTGATTTTTCAGGTATATTAATGTCGTTATATGTATCTATAAATTTGTTTTTTTTTTTTGTTTGAGATCGGCTACTTCCAGGTGGCCTTACAGGCGATATTTGGTGAGAAGGGAATTGGCGATGGAAGCCAATGTAGAGAAATCCTACTCATACCCAGAACCTCGTCAAGTTCTGGTTTTGAGGGGATTATTGACTCACTTCGTGTTACACGAAACCAAACTTTACAAAGAGCTCAATAACGTTTCCGTTAATGTCTACTCAATGGTAGACAAAGACGGGAATATTGTTGACGAGTTGTTTGAAAATGCTAGGGAAGGGCGTATTGTACCCATTCTCATTTCACTTGTGCGACGTGAGCGCCATCTGAATATGTTGGCTATTCATGCTAGTGGAAATACCGCCCATTTTCATTATGTTTTGTTTAAGTATTTGTCATGTCTGGTTCACAGACATGACATTTACAGGTTAATCAAATGGTACTTAGGCCACTAATGACTCCCTAGCATGCCAGAACGCAGTCGCTCTCTCTACTGCCACTAGTTTGAACGGCGCACTTGCATAAATTTCTGACTCATACTCAATATTTCTCTATGCACGCCAGGCAATGGTGGGGAAGCTTCTTTGAAATAGGAGTTTCGCTCAAATTACATTCATTTACAAAAAAAGAGTCTCAGCTCCATCAAAAACTCATGGAATGAAATGAGCTAGCTCAGACTACAAACCTCCTTTTACTGGAGTTAAAATCATTAAGAGCTCCTTTTTCGGACACTGCATACCACTGATTTAGTTAATAGTGAATTAAATTGAGAAGTTCACATTTCATTATTCATGTTACTTGTTTATATATGTAAAGTTTGGCTACAATGCTCCATAGACGCTCTGCAACCTCGCTGCAATCTTCCCTTAATATGTCAATGTTGTTATCACGTGTTTATCTTGTGACTTCTTTGTTTCTTTACTATGTTAGTGTACGTGTAGTTTAATTCTTTCATATAGAATAAAATCACGTTCATCAATCTTACAAATTAAATTACAGGATGTCAACTAGTAAGGAGATGACCCAACTTTATGTTCGAGTTGTGAAGCAAGCTGAGAATGACTTTGTGATCTCGTGTTTATCTACTAATAAGGAGGTATGGTATTTATTACCAGAAGAATATAGATATCTGCAGCTTCACTCTACATTATGAAGTAAGAAACCTATACAAAATGCAACAGCTGTAATAAAAAATGTAAATGGTTATAGAACAATAGCTATAAAGATTGACGATGATATTAAGTCAGTATATTTCGATGGAGAGGACATTATCTGTTTCCAAAAATGTCCATTAGAAGAATACGTTCTCGTGCCGCGATCTCAAACTCATAATCATCTACAACTAGAATTAGAAGATCGTATTAAGCGATTGGAGCTTCAGCTGAAATTAAATTCAACTCAATACGAAACATAATTACATCACAATGGAAATAAATTCATTTTAGATAAATTTCAAAAAAATATAATACGATCCTAAAGAACGTATACGTAGATTTGAAGACGAATGCAATCGATTTCAGGTAAGTTTAGATAGACTAAGAATCCAGGCATTATGATTCTTTGTCACGGGCTCGGCAAAAGACTGGTATGAATCTAATATGATAAAGATAGATCTAACCGCTTCCTGGGATGTTTGGAAGAGTTCTTTCCGTAATATTTTTGTTGATAAATGCTGGTCGAATATTAGGAAAGATTTAAACAACAAATATTTGGGAGGGTCCTTAATCGATTATGCACTTACCAAAGAAAAACTATGCCTGGAAGTGTAACCCAAAGGTACTGAATTATCTTTTATCAACCAGATAGTGTTTGGTTTACCAAGTGAAGCTTAATAAGAACTTGATAGGGAACAGATAACTACTCTTGATGGTCTGTATACTGGGCTTCGAAAGTTGGAAGACGCTTTTGCCAGAAGGAAAAGGGAAAGACCGTTTAGTCCGAAATCTATAAAAAAATTTCTTTATATGAAAAATGAACACCAACAAAAAAAATGAAGCTCTACGGAAGGAGTGTTCAATTTGTGCTGCCCTTGGTTATCCAAGTCGTTTCCATCCAGTAGCTGAATGTCGCAACAAGAATTCAGTATCGAAAACACTACGATCAAATATGACAGAACATTTTACAAATCTAATTGATATGGAAATATTGAAAGTCGATTTTGATAGAAAGAATTTAAACTGAGTAACCGGGTGAAATTAGATCCGGTGATAAAATTAAACATTGTTATTATTGACAATTTAAAAACCAAAGCGGTTTATGATAGCGGATCAAATGTAACGCTAATTAATAAACGAATTGCTGATTTGCTTAAGTTGTAATTAATAGAGCAAAAAGGTGTATTAAAAACAATCAGCAGACTTGATTTCACTTCAGTCAGGGCTAATATTATGCTTCGTATTCGAAATATTACAGACTACATTACTACATATGTTGTAAAGAATTATAATATCTTCTATAATCTCTTGCTAGGTATCGATGCTATTCAGAAATTTAAGTTGATTCAAAATGAGATTCTAAGAATTTTTCAATGCATGAATAGCGAGAACGTAATAGATCTACAGGAAGACCAATCAAATAATGACCAGATGTAAACTCCAGAAGATACTGAAGATTTGGATAGAGATATTGAAGTAAATTTTAATGAAAATTTGAATACAGATGAATTTGAAGCTGACTTACAACATATTCAGAACAATGAGAAGAATCAAATAATTTTATAAATAATTGAAGAATGTAGGTATTTGTTTGCAAAAGATAAATTTGATATAGGCAAAGTGCGATCAAAGACGCTGAGATAAAACTTCTTAGGGACGAGTACGTCACTTCTCGCCCAAACAAATGTTCAATCCCTGACAATACAGAAATAAGAACTTAGATTAAGAAATTACTAGAATCCGGGATCATCGAAGAATCTGTTTCTCCATTTTCGTCTCCTCTAATATTAGCAAACAAGAGAGACGAAGGAAGAAAATCACGCCTATGCATCGACTTCCAAAAATTAAACAAGTTGGTAGTTCCAGAATGNACGAAGGAAGAAAATCACGCCTATGCATCGACTTCCAAAAATTAAACAAGTTGGTAGTTCCAGAATGTTTTCCTTCCCTACAATTCAAGATGTGATCGACAAAGTTGTAAATTGTGACTATTTTACAGTATTAGATATTAATTCTGCCTTTTGGTGCATCACACTTAAAGTACAAGATAGAAAAAAAAAACTTATTTTATCACTAAGTATGGATAGTTCATGTTTAAAGTTCTACCCTTTGGTTTTAAGAACGCTCCATCCACATTCCAGAGGATATTGTCAAATGTATCCCAAGAAATAATTTGGATGAGTTCGCCATCAATTACATCTATGATATCTTGATTTTCTCCCGAACCTGGGAGGACCATCTCAATCATATTATACAATTCTTACACGTTATCTACTCTAAAGGCTTAAAATTAAAATTAGTTAAATGTTAGCCAAATCAGTTAAGTACATTGGACACACTATTTCGGGGAACACAGTTTCTCCAGCCCAAGGAAATTTAGTCTCTATCAAAAATCTTCAAAGACCTGATAAGAGTGGTGTGCGGAGTATTCTAGGTTTCTTTAAACTTCTACTTGAGATACATATAAAAAAGTACGCAGAAATTAGAACCCTTACATAAACTGCTGAGGAAAAATGTCAAATTTGAATGGTCTGATGACTGTGAACAGACCTTCAAGATGATTGAGGATTATTTATGCTCTAAACCGATCCTGGCTATCTACGATATTGAAAATCCCGTCTTCATAGAGACAGATGCCAGCTACAAAGGTATCGGCGCAACACTCAAACAACCCCAAGAAGACGGAATACTACATCTTGTTGCGTATTTCTCTCGCAAGCTCTCAAATAGAGAAAATCGTTTACATATTATTCATCTCGAATGCAAGGCTATCAAGGACGCAATAAAGTTTTGGCAGTACTACTTAATTGGACGTCACTTTACGGTCTGCAGTGATCACAAACTGTTAGAGAATTTAAAGACAAAAGCCAGAACCGATGAAATCCTTGGAGACCTTATTCTTTACTTTTCTCAATTTGACAATAATATTATATATAAAAAGGAAAAAGTAAACATACTGGCTGATCTCCTTTTAATAAATCCGGTCCTTGTATAGTTCGAGAATAAAGATGCGATCTAAGTTGTAAATTTAATATATATATCCACTGTAATAAAAGACCAAACAGATAATCTTTCTTAGTTGAAAGCAGCTAAACAGATAGAGTATAAACAAGGGATCATACCCAAGAAATTAAGAGAAAAATTTAGAATTTATAGTTTTTCCCAGGTTAGGAAATTAAATAATTGAACTTGTTCATAACTATTATGGTCACTACGGTCCAGCACAGATTATTGCAACCATCAGACCACATTATTACTTCAAGGGTCTGGACAAAGCTATACATACCTTTTATAAAAACTGTAATATTTGTATTGAAAACAAAGTTCGTCGTAGTCGTGATATCGGTCTACTCTCACAACTAGGCCCTGCTACAGAGCCTTTTCAAATAATGTCACTCGATAGTGTCAGAGGCTTTGCTGGAAACCGATCCACCAAACGATACATGCATATCCTGGTGGATCATTTCACCAGATATGCGTGGATCTCCACTACAAAGGGTCAGAACGCCCAAGATTTTATAAATTTGATTAATCCAATCGCCCAACAAAATACTATCTAAATCCTAACAGCAGATCAATATATGGGCATCAATTCTACTGAATTCAATAACTATTTAGAAAAAACAGGAATACAAATCGTCTTTACATGTATTGATCATCCCGAATCAAACGGGTTTAGTGTGCGATTACACCAAACATTAGTAAATCTCCTCCAGTGTAAAATTAACAACGATAACCATAAAGCCTGGCCAACCCTGGCACAGGAGTGTGTCAACGAGTACAATGATACCATTCATAGCTCCACACACTTTGAACCATCATACTTACTATTGGGGGAAGAAGTTCACTATATCGCCCCTTCAAGAAGACTACCAAACATCTATTGAAGAAGACCGCAAAATAGCTCTCTGAAATTCTATGAACAGTTTTCAAATAAATAAGAAACGTGTAGATAAAAATCAACGACAGCACACATTCAATGTTGGCGATTTAGTCTATATCGAAAATGGAAATAGGCTGAATCGTAATAAGTTAGATCCAGTTCGGATCGGACCCTATCCAATCATCAAGTAGATCTCGCCGACATTCTATGAAGTTGCTTGTGGAAAGAAAAAGAAGATTTCCAATTTATTCCATTCCGGAAAACTGTTTCCTTGTTGCCTGTGGCAACCGGTTTCAAGGCGGGAGTTGTAAAGATTAGCTACACTGCTCCATAGATGCTCTGCAACCTCGCTGCAACCTTCCCTTCATTTGTTAATGTTGTTATCACAATTTTTTTGTGACTCCTTTGTTTCTTTACTATGTTGAATGTACGTGTAATTTAATTATTTTATATAGAATAAAATCACGTTCAACAATCCTACATATATATTATAAAATTAAGCCTTTAAATTGACTTATAGTATAAATTTCATGTCTACACGACGCGACTACAGACATGTCATGTGTTTGTCATTACATTGCACTCTCGTTTGCAGATACCATTCTGCAGACGTCCATTATTACGTCTGTTATTCATATATTATTAGTATTACTTATTATATTTTGTTGAAATATCATGTGTCATTGGTTTTTTTTCCAACAGGTTTATAAAAATTCAAATTTCACTCCACGAAAAGTAGGTTGTCTCCAATGTTAACATATTTGTTATTTTTTGGCGTCATAGGAGGTCGCACATATACCTTTCTGTAGTTTCATTTAAGTGGGACGATGTCTGATTTTTAATATTTATAATGTTTCGGAGGAATATACTTAGATTTCTCAACTGGAGGCCTCTAAACATTGAAATTTCCGATAGTCGAAAGTACGCAGTCTCAAATATTAAGGTTTTTGTCATTTATTGGCGACAAAGGAGATCGCAGTTAGGTTTT
Organism: Clitarchus hookeri; assembly: GCA_002778355.1. Lineage (NCBI taxonomy): Eukaryota > Metazoa > Arthropoda > Insecta > Phasmatodea > Phasmatidae > Clitarchus > Clitarchus hookeri. The sequence continues at coordinate 383,055 of NQII01001561.1, forward strand.
TGTGGAGTTATTTTATTTGAAAAAATTATATAAACATATAAAGATTTATTTTTCTTTAAATTAACTTGTGGTTTTCCGCAGGAGGGCATAAAAACTAAAATTTTCGATCGGGAGATAATATTTACTCTCTGATGTTACAGTTTGTGTAATTGGTTGGCGACGCAGGAAGTCTTATAAACCGCTCTGTTGGTTTAATTATATTCCGATTACTTCTGTTTATTAATATAAATTAACGTTTCGATGAAATATCGATTGGTTTTTTGCAAGAGGTCATAAAACTTGGAATTTTTGCTTGCTGAAAAGTACGCTGAATCCAATGTTCCCTTTTTTGTAATTGGTTGGCGAGAAAGGAGGTGGTATGGTTATATATATATATATATATTTCTGCGTTATAATTGCATTTGTATGATAACTTTTTATGAATATAATTCAAGGTTCTGTTTTTTTTTCTGGTTTTTCTGCAAAAGGCCATCAAAAATAAAATTTTCTTTTGCCTAAAAGTACGATTTATCCATGTTAGCGTCTTGTAAGTGGTTGACGAGAAAGGGTGTCGGATACATCTTACTGAGGCATCTTTTAATTCGTAAGGGAGCTGTTTATTAATATAAATTAATGTTTCGTTGAAATATCTTACGGATTTTAAGAAAAAGGTCATGAAACTTAATTTTTTGCTTGCAGAAAAGTACGTATAATGAATCCAATGTTACCGTTTTTGTAATTGGTTGGAGACAAAATATGTCGTATACATAGTTCTGTGATATCATTATAAAAGTAAGATACCTGTGTAATAAAAGAAATTAAGTTTTCATTCAATATATAGTTTTTCTGCAAAAGGCCATTAAAAATCTAATTTTCGCTTGCCGATAAGTACTATGTATCCTATGTTGCCGTTTTTGTAGTTGATTGGCGACAAAGGAGATCTTATGTATCATTCTCTGGTATCATTATATTCGTAAAATACATGTTTATTGGTATAAATTAAGGGTTCGTTGATACATCTTCTGATTTTTTATGGAAAGGGCCATCAAAATATGAATTTTTGCTTGTCAAAAAGAATGATGTAGCCAATGTCTTCGTTATTGTAATTGTTTGGGGACATGGGAGGTTGCAGGTATGTGGTATAATTTTATTCTGAAGACGTCTGACTATTGCGTAAAATTAATATTCCATTCACAAATAATATAGATATTACGCCAATGACAATTGAACATGGAACTGTTGAGTCACAGGTGAAGTGCGGTGATGGCAAGGTAAAAACTCGAGGGAGGAGTGAAGATTCGCGCGCTGTTTCTCGATTTTATGGATAGGCAGTCTTGCTGTATAAGTTCGAGTACAGTACGGCCACAGCAGGAACAAGGAGAGAACAAATGTCTAAATATTTGGGGACGTTGTCTACTAAAAATGGGTGAAAATTAGCGTGCTGCTATTGTTGAAAGGATCGCCGCTACAGCACACGCTGCTTATTAAAAAACCGTACTAAGCTTCGTTCAATAAAGAAAAAAGGAACGCATTACAAGGTGTGCGCTACTGTGAGCGCGCTCCTTGCAGCCACTGACGCCAGTAGTGCTGTTTACGTGAGCAGTTAGGGGCCCCAGTGATTCATTTTTAAAATATAATTTTTAACAATGCCCAATTATCAGCAAACTACCTGCAGTAAAGTTAAAATTTTCTTCCACGTCAGCACAAAGGTTTTCAGCGCCCCAAAACCAAACAACATCTGATTAAACTGCTTTATTAATTATTATCGAAGCTCGAATAAATATGAAAGTGCGAGGAGTGCGACGCGGGACACATCGTACATTATTATTTATAAAGCTAGTTATGTGAAGAGGTTTGCTCCGACTCGAATACAAATCTACTATATGCGGCTTCTCTCTGATGTCGGTCTACAGCTAACAGAAGTGCATTAGTTGTACGAAGGTGTTTCCTTAATCATAACCGGGATTCAGTCAGCAAATTATATTTCCTTACTTGTTAATACATTTGTCAACAGGAAGTTTCGAACATTCGTCCAACATACACATTTCTGGAAAAATCCTGGAACGTGCTGAATTTTTTTTTGTGTAGGATAAGAGTGAATAACGGAGGATATGTATCAACTCAATGAGAAATATGCATTTGCAGTGAGACATTTATGAAATAATGAGTGTTTTGGGGATTGTAAATGGGCCGTACCAGAATATTATTTTCACTGTGAAACTGACAGCGAAGTTAACATAGTACAACTCCACGACTCCCATTTTCAGATCCTGTGCACTGGCCTGTATGTGTGTGTATGAATAATTAGAGACTACCTCTATATTATTTGTATAACTAAGCAAAAACCAGTTTGTACACATAGCAGAACTTCAACGTCGCATTGGTTTGTTTGCATTAATCGAAATTGCGCGGAATTTCCTTTTTACAACCAGTGATTTTTTAATACGGAACTAACTTTCCATTCTCAAAAGTAAATGTTGTGCTAGCGCTCTGAAAAGCAAGTCTCAGATAACAGGAAATTAGTTGACAACTACGATTTAGGCTACATGAATAACATTACTCTGTTTTCGGTACATAACTTTTCTTGCTGCAGTGAATAAATTCACGAGCAAGAGAAGTATATTTTCTCCTTCGTAATAATAGTAATTTGACACAACTTGTATACAGAAATTACAGTGGCATGATTATTTTGCTTGTCGATGCGGTACTTTTACCATCGCACATAAAGTAAATGCAAAGTAAAACTGCAGGCTTAACATCGGACTGACATTCGTGGAAATATAGCATAGTAGATGGATTTAGTAGAACCGAGGATAAGGGCATGGATTTTGCCATCTTGGATAACATCACAGCCGCCATATTTGACCTTCCATCTTTTTTCTGACCACCATCTTCAGCCATCATCTTGTTTTCGTTTGTTATCTAGTTTACATTGCCATTTTGTTTTCGTCTGCAATTTTCTTTCCTAATTACTCACCTTCACATATATCGCTACCGCTCCGCATTCTGTAGTTCTCTTGTCCGCTAGAATGCACCACCGATCCCTGTAATGTTGTGTATTTCTGCAAGAGTGTGCCACCCTATTACTCACATTTGTTCGAGCCCGCCCAGAACAAAGGTGAACAGGAAGCAAGTTAAAGACGGACGATCCCCAGCTGTTGTCTCTCTCGCTTGACCGCCATGTAGGTTGTAGCGTTAACTTCTAGAGGTGCTGCTTTTTTTTATTTAGTTTTCGTAGAACTAAAAAGGCAGTTGGAATAGGGCGTGTTCCAACTGCCGAAACTTGGGTCGGCATGCAGATGCTTTAGACCGCTCGACTATAGTGACATATGCTGGGACAAGGGTATAAAATAAGTTTATGTTATATCATGTGTATTATCATGGAAAACATTATATTTAAACGAATGTAAGTTTTCGTTGTCATGATTATTCCAGAATAAAAATGTGTATTACTAATATAATAATAATATTTTTAATCACTTCATTTGAAACAATTTTTTAAATTATGAAAATGCATACATATAAATAAAACATACTTTTCATATTTCATTTTTATTCGGTTATTATTTTTATATAATTATAATTCATTTAAAACATTTCTGTTTCTTTCGCAAGTCAAACATCCTTCGTTTTGTAACTGGCCATCCATCCTTCCGTTTGGAACTAATCATACATCCTTCAGTTTGGAACTGCTCATCCTAGGAAGCAAGACCTTGACCATATTATTTCTGCGTCGCTCTAATTTTTACCACCCGCATAGCTGCTAAAGCAACCATGCGCGCGGGTCTCTAGCTGTGGAAGCAGCAAAAAAATTACACTTTTACGGTACTACAGTGAATTAAAACATATATTTTAAATCTTCATGGTGCTCCAAGAATGAGCTGTACAGGCGGGTTACAACGCCAAAAATTTAACAACCTAGAACAAAAAACACAATGTATAGGAAAAACAGCAAGAAAAAAGAACACAGCCAAAATTAAGTGAACGAAAGAATGGGCAACATGCAAATTTCGCCAATATTGTTAAAAATGATACGAACACATTTGTATAGGCGTATGAAAATAAAAATTCGCCGTTTTTTTGCATAAAAATAGGTTTTGACAAAGTTATTTGAATATTAAAACAATAACTTTCGCGACCGCAGTCACGTGAATGCGGAACGCTCTCTCATTGGTTTGACTTCACTAGTCGTACGCCGGCGGTCGGCCCCGGCACGTTGCAATCACGCAGCACTTAAATGGAAGGCAAATTTGTGAAAGCGTGGTCGGACAATCTGCCACTAGTAGATACCGATATGCTACTTGATTACTTTAATTCCCATTGTTTTGTGTATCTTGAAATGAAAGGTGTAAAATTACAAAGGTATGAACGTGATCTTCAAAGCGACTATAGGCCTACATCACATGTTAAACCTAATTCGTTTGTACGTTTTATTGATAACGTATAATTTTGTATCATGTTTTTTTATGTTTGCGATTGCTAAGATTCATAGCAGGAAATTAAAATATGGAATAGTTATTATATTCACAATAATAACACAATTGTAATGACGGCGACTACAGTGAGCGTACTGTGTTGTCGCGCGCCATGCTTCATATGTGATATATTAACTACATTATTTAGAAATGAAACGTAATGTTGTGTTGAGAAAGAAGGTTTACAATATTTCCTGATTCTAAACCACGATTCAGTATTCATAAAAAACTTTTTTTGCTTTATTAATGTCACATAACGAGCAGTATGGTGACATCTCTACCCGACACCGCACGTCTTCTCGAGAAGCTGCGGGCTGGAGGCGGGCAGAAAGCCGTGCTGCCGGCCGGCAAACCTGCATTTCCGCGTTCCACCTCGTCTATAATCACTATCTTAAGGCCTTTATATAAAATTTAGAAACTTAAAAATTATTTTAAAAATAACTTGCTTCCCTTCTTATTTCTTATGTTTTGTGTACCTGACAAACCTTTTATTATTCTGACGTCACGATAGATGTGTCTGCTTTTTATTTTTAAACTGTAAGAACTGGGCACATAAGCTGAAAATATAGATATGTTATTTTGACAAACACTTAATACCTGGGATGAGATTAAATACAGCGTATAAAATCCGCAATAAAAGCTTAAGAATTTGTTTTATTCTCAGAAGCTGTTTTTTTCTGTTTATTTAAGGGAAAGGGTTATAAATGTAACACATCTTACTTACGCAAAACACTTAGGGTAAAAAGTGTCAATTTTTTAGGCCTCGTAATTTTTTTGTAACGTCCATCTCAGTAACTTAGAAAAAAGGAGAAGGGCAAATATGAAAGTAAGGTAATCCTTGACAAACATTTCTAAAAACATCCATTTTAGTTTTTTGAAAGTAAAAATTAAGTTGGTATTTAACTTAAATTGTTAGGCTTAAGAAAACTAACTAGAGAAAAATCAAAACAACTAAAATTTTAAAAAATTGCTCTGTTTGAAAAAAACGGTATAATATAAACCCAACTTTATGCAAGAGGGACTCCTGAATCCGACCCAAATAATTTAATGTTTAATTTTCATGGCTTAACATCGTGCCATGTTATTATTTAGGCATACAATATTAATTTACCCTTAATATGATAGCTGCGCCCTTGAAACAAATGTTAGAAGAAATATTAAATTAATAAAAATATGTCTATACCAAATTTTGTATGTTAGGCGTAACTTGGAATGTATAAGCTTACAAAATGTAAAATTTACATTGTGAGGCTAAATTTTGTATACATATTTATATGGCTTTACTATTATGAAATACGTTAGCATATTTTTTATGCTTACGTCTACATCACATAGAAATTGCTAAACGCGTTGTGGTGTGTATTAAACAATACCATAGTACCGTAATAAAGGTTAGGTCAGATGTAAATAGCCAATATTAAGAAGTTCAGTGTGAAAACTGCCTACATAAACACCTTAAATATAATTACGTACGTCAAAATGGTCTTCGCAAACATAAATAAATGATTTTGGGTAAACATCTTTAATGTCTCGCCTAACTGCGTTAAACCACGTCTTCCTGTTTGTTTAGTTTTTTGTAACCAACTAATATTCTATTTGGTGTTTTGCGAGATGTACTAGTACACTGCGGTACAATAAACCATTTCTATGATTTTGGTATACTTGACTGTTTATTTTTTCTTTTTATTATTTTAATCAATTTCTATTTAACCAAATACGCATCACCGCTGAAGTAAACAAACGCGGCGGTCGAGGTTGTATCTAACTTGTGACGTAACGAAGTGAGCAGGCGCGACAGGCGCGTTTTGGCGGGCGTTTCAAACGTAAAACATTCCTTCAATCACAACTTTTTTAAAACTAATTTTTAAATCGTGATATTTTGTAAATACATTTCTACCACATAAATGAATGAAATCAAAGTGCCAGCAAAAAATGTGCATGTTGCCCATTGTATATAATGAGAAAGAAATGAAGTGAAGTGGATATATAGATCAGGTGGGTAAGAACAATACCGCCTATAGTGGTTCAAATGGGCGCAAGATGTCGCAACTAAAAATATTTCACCCCACAAGCCCGGTAAAGGATAAGGATTGCAACACCCAGAAATTGGCTTTAAACACTGGTCGGACGCCCAAACAGAATTCGGAGCCCCAAATTCCCGAGCACGAGTGCGCAAGCGAAATTGTTGATGTGAAATACTAGTTGGAACAATCTACAGTCAAAATTGCTGGCTGTGGCACATGGTGGTATATCTAACAGTGAGTCAGGACCCATACGTTCGTGCGTGCTGAAAAACAGTAATAATTCTCACCAAAAGGGAATAATTATTTTTATCTGAAGGAAGACGGAGAGGAGCAAATACAGAAACGAGGTTTCAAAAATATAAAAAATGGTACTCTAGAAGTGACAAAACAGAAAAATAATTCCGACGTACTTTAAAACGGCCCACATTTCTGCCCTCAATAAAGGCACAGGGGTGAAAAAATTATATCGCGCACAGTAAATAAGAAGTTAAGATAAAAACACTTTAACCAAAAGAAAGTTGGCATGTGAAATTAGTAGATAATAACAAGACAAGAAGTTAAGATGCCAAGACTTCAGCCAAAACAAAGGAAGCTTGCAAGTGTTGTAAGCAATGACAGAACAATACTGGAGGTAAAAGTACCCAGGACGACCAGAAACGCCACAAGGTCATACAAACGGATTGTCAAGAAGCTACCCACGACCCCAAACAATGGGCAAGTCCAAGTGCCAAGGTGCAAAACAAACGTGATGTGCAACATACAACCAACACAACTCCAAAACAAAGACAAAATAAAAGAACAAAAACCCAAACTGGTACTGGCACGAAACCAAGCTAAAGTCTTGACCGCCACTAGCTATGCTAGCAACTAGTATGTTAATTGAACTACCAATGGGTGATCAGTCCACCGAAAACCTAGAAAACAACACTAGACGAGTTCCACACTGAAACTGACACAAATTACAACAAAACAAGGACACCGAAGTTTACTGGCAATTGACAAGACCGGAAGTAAATTACAAACAACGCATTTAATTGGAAACGAGAAACTAAGGTCAAGCTAATTGAGGTAAGTTTGCCGCCAACAATTCGATGACATGAAATGCAACGAGAATGTCCCATACCACAACTCAAAAAAACACGTTCTCACGCAAAACACATGCAAAACGCGAGACCAATTCAAAGCCACTGTGCAAAAAGTAAAAAAAAAATTTATGAGCGATGAAATAAATTTTAAAAGTACTTAACAAATGTGTTTAGGGCAAAAAAATTATTTACAACATTTCCTTAAATCAGAAGAGAAAAACTGGCACCACACAGCAGTCTCACAGAGCAGAATGTCAGCTATGAGCAACCCACCAGAAGCAGCTGGGAACAGTGCTTCGTACTCTGCAGCAAACACTGGGGAAAACAGCTACCCTGGCAAACTCCACACAGCAGACGCATTCCACTGAACAACAGTCATGGCGCACCACAACTATAATTATAATTTAAAACCAAAAAGTACCGCAATATTACAAAACAAACCTGAAAAGAAACACTTGTTAGAACAATAATAAATATTGATACACAGAAGACCCTGCAGAAAAGGACCAATATTAACTCATAGAAACATGAAAAAACGACAATGTTAAAACTGAAATTTCACAATAATGGTAAATTATTTTTTTTTTATGTAAAATATAGCCAAAATACATTTCGCGAAATAAACTACACTTTAAACATGGGATCCTGCAATCTTCCAAGATGACTCTTAGTTAACCTTTAATGTTTAGTCGTACAAATATAAGTGCCAAAGACTCTCGAATGAGTTGATCTTGTGGTTACACACCATCAGAGGACCAGAGCGAGAAGAGTGGTAGCTTTTACACCCAAGGTTGAGCTTAAAACGAAATCCATCTGCCACTCCAGATAAATAAGCTTGACCCACTCAAAGCACATACAAAACATTATCTATCACCTGGAAGTCAACTAACTCCTAAAAAAATCATGCAAACCAGTTGCAAAAGCTACACTGACCTATGTTTTATAATGTGAATGAGTGTACCAGTATCCAAAATGCCATAGCAAGTGTACAAGTGTGTATATAAATAAAAAAACCCTCATGAAAAGATTTACTTAGAAAGCACCAAAGGTACAAAAGTAAACAATTGCTGAACTCGTGAGCAAATATATAAAACTAAATTTCCCGAGAGAAAAAACTCTGACAAATTGCAAGGAATGGAAATAAGACTCGAAAGCAAATTTCAAATAAAATGACTCAAAACACTTATACACAGAGTCCAAAAAAAAACTGGCAGAAAATAAACGAATCTCGCATAGGAAATGCATTTCCAAAAACAGCAAAATTAGTAAAAAAAAAACCTTGCAAAGGGTGAATCGAACAAGTCAACAAGACAAAATATAAGCAACCAGCAGAAACATAGTATTAAATAATTGATTCACCAAGCATGACAAGTTAAATGTGAAATCAAGGTTATGATCTAAAACTAAAGCCAAACAAGGTCAATAAGTGCGGCATGACTTCAAAATACGCACTGCTCTTGCTAAAACAAAACAAAATTTATGTTATTTAAAAAAAATAAATAAGCATGAAAACATTTTAAAATGGGCTAGGTTAAAAGTAAACACATGGCGATGTATTTACAACAGGTAGAACAACGCCATGAGGCCAGAGTGTGGCAGCACTGCAGTGCACGCGTGCGACATAAACAAAAGATGTGTTCAGACAACCTACATAGTGGACATTAACGTAAATGCAAACAGGATATTGAAATAAATAAAAATATTTATAACTTAAATACTGGAATTAAACTCGCGACACACGCAAATGAACAATATAAACACAAGTTACGTTGTACTTGGATCAAAAGTAATCAACATTTTAAGTAAAAAAAACGCGATATTAAAATTCAAATCTGAATTAAAATTACATTTTACCCTTAGCGTGAACATAATTAGGCCTACATACCTCAGCAAAATAGAATAATTTAAAACTATACTTGGCCAACTTGTCGAAACAAAGGAAAATCACTGCATGTTAACTGCACCCAAAAACAACACAACCGGGAAGTGGTGAGCACATGAGAATGCACACTTAATTCACCGAATAAGATCTGAAATAGGTCTTAAATATATAAAACATTTTGTTTAACAAAGAAATGAAATCACAAGGAGAAAGTAACTTCGTGCGCACATTGTAAAGAATCGCCGACTGACTACCAAGGACACAGAGCCGAGAACGACAGTGAATATAACAAACCAATATGAAAATGTCTCATTTTAAGTGCGTGATGGAAAAAGCATCACACACAAAACTTTGGCCCGAAACAACTAATAAATAAGAGCCAAACATACTCTACAAACAAGACATTCAGAAATTGAAAGCGACTATAAAGATAATGCTGGGCATTAAGAGGGACATGGACACAAACCAATTAATAAATTAAATTTTTGAAAGTTAAACAACAGAAGCCATACTTGCCGCAAAACGCATTAAAAAGACCAGGGAATATCTCAAAATACCAAAATATTTGTGGTTGTGTGGTACTACTTAATATTTGATTTATTTTGGTTTTCTTTTTTTGTGGAAAATACTTTCAAAATTATAAAATAAAATAGAACATCTCATTACTCTTTAAAGAAATTATTAAGTGGGCAAAATAAAAAAAAAATCACTTGAACCCCCAAAGAGAAATTAAGATTTTATAGATTCATTATTTCTAAGAATTAAATAAATGATTCTAAACAATACCAGAGATTCATCTTTTACACTTCTCGTAAGATTTACCTTACGTGCCATTAATAAATCTTCGTGTATATAATCATTTTTGTTTACGTCAGGAGAGTTTAACTTTATCCAAAGAGAAATTCAGTTTCTTGTACGAATGAAACACATAATCTGTGGCTCTGGCAGTGTTATCAGAAGGAGACAAATATTCCATAGAGACTTAGCAGTCCAGAAGTCCAATTGAAGACATCAGGCTGTAGAAAAGGGTGAAAATCACCGTCCATGGCAGGATTAGGAATTGGTAAGTCCCCCAAACAAAAACGTTTACATGGACGATGCCATCGGAGACAAGAAGCGGGAAATTATAGCATTACTGCACTTCTAGTATACTCGTGCACGGGCACGCTTACTAAAAAAACCTAATACAATGAGAATTAGTAGACACGGCCGCCCTCAATGCTGAAGACTTCAGCAAAAAAACCTGCAACATACGGGTACGAATAACATTAAGAATCTGATCACGGTATGTTAACAGCAATTATGCAAAAAATGTTTACGGGTGAAGATAGAAAAATAATAATTAATGCACAAATACATATTTCAACAAAGCCTGTTTAACTACTCTGCTTCCAAGTATAAATTATTCACATTTTTTTTATAAATACAATACTGAAATGTGTAGCAGTATTATGTAATTTTTTTTCACTGAACTATACCATAGGCAATCTATTTATAAATTAGTATAATTGTTTAATACAAAGCAAAAAAAGAAAATGTTTTTCATTAACGCAACATTTTGAAAAAAAAAAATATTTTATAAACAAGTATAGCTACTTTAAAAAAAATAAAATCATCAACAAAATCCACGACCTATGGTAACTTGTAATATAAATAATGCCGACATAGCATTAAAGCAAAATAACTTGTCTATGCAGGAAAAAAAGTTTAATTAATACGCAAATACATATTTCAAGAAAGCCTGTGTAACTACCCTGTCTCCGAGTATATTAATACGCAGTGTAGCAAAATTAATTTTAAAAAAATTTCAAGAATATGAAAACATATTTGTAGAATGGCCGCATCCATACCAGCGCTCCTACCTACGTTCGGTAGAACTTCACACACACTGGTGGCGGGAGAGATAATTACAGTTGGTTGCCTACAGCAGCCGACGTGAGCTAAATGGCGGCGGGTGATTGATTTGTGTTGTATTAGCATAAGTGCGATTAGTGCATGTACAATTAACATATATATGTGTGATTGGTATTGGTGTCCTTACGATAAGCGTAGAATATATATGATTGTAATAAGGTAGTGCATGAAGCGGCATTACGGGGCTATGAACTCGAACATTCTTCAGACAAACTGTTTGGCGCTGGNTAAGGTAGTGCATGAAGCGGCATTACGGGGCTATGAACTCGAACATTCTTCAGACAAACTGTTTGGTGCTTGCATGGAATTACAGAGCGTGAAGTACTTGTAAATGATTGCACTAACTGGCTGGCATTTGAACTATTTCCGCCAGATCCCGCCGCATTGTGCAAAACACATTTTTTGCAGGAAATTTCGATGGAAATTCCTGTGATTTTGAGCGTTTTCAATGGGAAAAAGGAATGTTTTGAGATGAATAGGGAGAATAAAAAGGAAACCATGATGGACACTAGCTCGTCCCCTCGTCCCAAGCTTGCAGCCGGGTGGCGCAGAACCGCCTTCCTAGCTACTCATTCTGATATTTGAAAATAATTTTTCTAATATGATATGTAGTTTATAATGTACAAATCGTCAGTATAGATATGTTACACATAGCCGTTTCATCTATCACATTAATATATTCAGACGTATTTAAAATAAATTTATTTTTAATTGACATTGAAGTTGAAGACTGTACTTTGGCAGCTCAAAGCCATTCCGGAGACCTACATCCTGTCGCTAGAACTGGTCGAGGAAACGGTGCTGTGCGGACAGAGTTCGCTTCCCCTTCGCCGCCGGTACCTGACACCCGTCCAACCCTTCACAAACGATACCATGAAGTTCATGCCCATTCTCTTTGCTGGGTCCGAAGAAAGAAGAAAAAAAAACGATAACTTCTTAACCGCACGCCTTCACGCAGTTCTGTATTTTGTTGGTAGGTTGTGCCACTATGCAGTGACATTGTGCTTGTGATATGCTGCCGATATTTATATTACACAATTTCACGATTTACATTATTAAGTATTATATTATGAATGCCTTCACTTATCTGGCAACTATAGATGAGTGTAGATGCATTGTCACCATTATTTTTACTTTAAAACTACCCAAGAGATATAAATAAAGCATTTCAAAACCGACTACGAACGACCATCTAACAGTTGCTTGTACGGTTACAGTATATAATTATATTTATTAAAGTCATGAAATGACTTGCAAAAAATTCCTTTACAAGTAAAATAGAGAAGATATCTTCCCAAATTGAAATATGTATCTATTTTCTTTACTGGTTTAACTGTCATTCTATAAGTTAAAATCGTAAAAATATCAAATAATATTGTCGAATTTGTTTGATAACGCGCAAGTACGCAATAAAATCTGTTTGTTGACATATTATATGGTTTTTCTTGACATATAAAAGATTTTAGTTTCATGATTAAAATCATAACACTTATGGAACACTCGGGCTTATGTAATTGGTTCGTCTTGGCTATTTTTGTCTTGCACTATTGTGGTAAAATTTTCTACATCGGATAAAGTTTTAACCGTTTTTAGCCTACTTTCAGAAGGAAAGAAAAGCTGTCTGTGTGGCTGTGTGTATTTATGTTTGTGTATATGTGTGTGACTGTACGTGTGTATATCCTCTCTTCAATTTTTGAACGCTTCAACCAAATTTCACCAAACTTTGTACGCATATAATACTTAGTAAGGACACCTGACTTTAACGGTTTTTGACCACGTTGGTCACTTACATTCAAAATGGCCACCAAGAAAATTTTTTTGATGATCCAGAAAACCGATTTAAACCAAATATAGTATGCTGGCAGACAATTGTGAAAGCATCACATTTTGAAAAATATATTGTTGTTGGTCCGCCATTTTGGAAAATAGTACCAATTTTAGACTTTTTTTTTTCATTATATCTCTAAACCTAGTCAACTAATTCTCACATAATTTGGCATGTAAGTAATTGTAAGGTAGGCCATGTAAATGTAAGTGATTGAACTTGATTTATATCTTGTTTTGAACATGGCAGCCATAGAAAGGTTTTAAGTTTAATTTGTTTTTCTGCCATACCATTTAACCAATTTCGACCAAAATTTTGTATACTGAATGATCCTATTACAAGCATAATATAAACAAACGAATAAACACATTTGTCGGTAATACTTTTATTTTATGTGTTCACAAATAATACATTTTTTATTTTTCAGTTAAAGAATCACACTTTTTAAGTCCCATTACATTTTAGTGCAGTTCGCATGCTTAAAGCCAACCCAAAATAATTTTCTCCTACAAATTATAATTTTTTTCTTTCAGTGCGTAGTGTGTGTCAAGGTAAAGTGTATGTCCCACACGATCCTATACTTGAGTGTTGTTTATGTCATATAAAAATACTGTGATACAAACATTTCACACAAAAGCTGACAAGGGACATGTTACCTACACCGCACCTAAAGATATACGCTAATATATATATTACAAAGGCAATCATCACTGTAAAATATCACATTTTTCAAAAATCATGGTATGTTTACAGTGCCTGATACAAGTTTAAAGTACTATTTTAATATATTACCAATTTTATAGGAAATTTTGTAATATTAGCATGAACAGAATAAGAGAGCAAGAATTTTAAGGTCGTAAAAATCAATCTAACAAATTGCTCAGCCAAATACTACTAAATTGGCATTAAAGTATTGATAAGTAATATCGCAATACTAAAATACGATTTAAGCAATTAAGTTGTAATTTTTTAAATAGTATGAAGTTAACAATTATGGTTGCAATGTTATAGCTACCAAACACTTTATGTGTTGATGTTGCCTATTATGACATTTACATGCTTTAATTCTCTGCCTCTTCCGTCCACATTTTGGAAGATACTGTAGCTTATTCTAAATATTATATGTATTTAGACTTATAAACAAATTCCTCAAATCTAAAACACAAATAATGCTGTAGCGTACCACCTTAAGCACATACGATTTTATTGCATCGTACAATTTTTCGAAATGGAATATGTAAATATTTAGGTGAGAATGCCATATTTACTAAAGCATCTACCAATGTTAGAAATAATTGATAAGCGTTACATATTACGACCATTTTAATTACTGACAATCTCACTCTTTTGTCAGATACCGTCAATTGAATTAGTCAACTTTTCTCATCTCTGAAACTACTGAATCGATAACCGTGAAATTAGGCAAATGCATAGGGATTCTGGCGGTCACTCTAATCATACGTGATTTCTTTAGACCAGGAGCATATTTTAAAATTGGATTACTCTTTTCAAATGTAATTTATGTATGCCACATGTGCAAGACATTAAGACACTTAAATATATACATATATATGTTGTAATTTTTGTGAGATAACAAACCTTTTAAATATAATATTTCATAAACTAAAATATTACAAACAATATATTAATGGCAGCATGAATTTAATAATTTAAGCAACTAAATTTACTTATTTAGAACATTTTTTATCCTTTATAATTTGTTTTACATATTATATTTATGAACAATAAAGTCGAATTGAACCAAATATTTCATGCTCGCTTTTTTACTGTGTGTATTAAATTCTTCATTACATGACATTTCAAGTTATATACACCCCATTTCTCAATAAACTATCCGTCATTAATCCTCCCATCTGCATTGAAACAGTGATATGGAAAATTATTTAAAATTTTCAAGAAGTCCCGTATTTTCGAAAAGTATATATATATATATATTTTTTTTTTAATGTAAATCAGACTTAGTGAGCTGACGTAACTACTATTTGCACTTACGTTCACTATGTTAAAGCTTCAATTATGAGATACTGCCACGAATCATCATTGTTATATCCCTATATGATATCTCAGGAACATCTCCACAATTCTCTTTCAAATATTTAAAAAAAAAAACCTTCAGCTTATACTTTCCGAAGCAATTGTTTATTTTATCTAAACATTTTAGTATCTAATCAAAATAGCTTGCACACATATTTAGACGAAGTTATACTACAGACTGTTCACGGTAAAGTGAGCACATTTGAAATCAATCCTTGAAAAAAAAATCTCTGCCGNCTTGAAAAAAAAATTCTCTGCCGGTTTGTGCGTTTAATTCAACATTTACACAGGTTACCTCAATTTCTGTGTAGTTGGCAGTGAATTTCGAAAAAAATTTCCACGTATCGACGTCCTATTGAATATGTTATTTGTTTGTTTAGTTATTGATTGCATTTGAAGTGATATGGGAACGTGTGCATAAACTGAATGTATGTAACAATTCACGTCAATCTGAAAGCATTTCACATATATAATATTTTACTGCGTGCTATTTGCGAATGTTTTTTAAAACAATAATTTCCATTATTTCAGCACCACTACGCACTCCCTTCTTTGACGTGCTAATTGGCAAAATAATTCATTATTTTCTCAACGAGCTTCCCGTGTCTGNGGAGGGGGGGGGGAGCTAATGAGAGAAAAACACAGAAGAATAACACTGCATGAAAATATACAACCGAGGTACAGAATCAATACAATACGGACATTATTTTGCGGCAATTGATTACACTCCCAATCGCATTTATCGCTCGTGTGAATATTTAATAAATACATGTTTACCTTGTGTTTAATACATTAAGCAAGTGGCTATGTCAATATTTGCATGCGATGGAATGATAGAGGTTGGCTGAAAATACAACACTTCCTACAGTACATACGAAAAAATTTCCCCCAACGAAGACCATGGATACTGAAANACAGAAGAATAACACTGCATGAAAATATACAACCGAGGTACAGAATCCATACAATACGGACATTATTTTGCGGCAATTGATTACACTCCCAATCGCATTTATCGCTCGTGTGATTATTTAATAAATACATGTTTACCTTGTGTTTAATACATTAAGCAAGTGGCTATGTCAATATTTGCATGCGATGGAATGATACAGGTTGGCTGAAAATACAACACTTCCTACAGTACATACGAAAAAATTTCCCCCAACGAAGACCATGGATACTGAAANAGGTTGGCTGAAAATACAACACTTCCTACAGTACATACGAAAAAATTTCCCCCAACGAAGACCATGGATACTGAAAGATACAACCCTGAATGAAGCACCAAAAAAAGTCAATATCCAAAACGCAGGTTTAGGGTAAAACAAAACTTCTTTTGAAAAATCTGTTCATCGGCAATTCAATGCTGATATTTTCAGTATATGCACAATAAACCATTATATAGTTACGGTTTCTTATCACTTTTTAGCAAACTTTCTGAAGGGAAGAAATGCTTATGAGATCATTTCCTTGTCTGCGTTGCTGTGTGTGTACGTATGTGTGTGTACATGTTGTGAAGGTATGTGTATGTGTGTATGTGTGTATGCGTGTGTCGGTCCCCCCTCCTAGGTCTGTTCAATATTTGAACGCCAGAACTGAATTGCACCAAAATCGGTACACATATAGTAAGTACTATGTAAGTACACCCGATTGAATAGTTTTAGACAACGCCGGGCAGTTACTTTCTAAATGTCGGCCTTTTTAAAATTAAGAGTGATAGGTCATATCTGAGAAACCATTCAAACGATTTTAAATAAATTGTGTATGCTGACAGAGCAAGTTGTAAGCATTAAATTCAGAAGGGAACATTGTTGTTCGCCCGCCGTTTTAGAATATAGCGCAACATAAAGATATATATATAAAGTACTTTATATCTCGAAAATTACTAAATCAATTATCTTAATATTTGACAAGTATGTAGTACTATGATAGGCCAAGCAAATAAAGGTAAATTGAATTTATTAGGGAATTATTTTCAAAATGGCGGACATAAAAATATGTTAAGTTTATTTGGTATAACTAGTACACTATTTTATTAATTTCAATCAAATTTTGTATGCTGATAGTAACCATTAAAATCATCAAACATTAAAAAAACAACCACATTTGTCCGCCTTTATATTAGATATCGCTAAATGCATTGATCAAGCTTTTGTGTAATTTCTCGGGAAACAATTGGCCGATTTCTACCAAATATGACAAACAAGTGGTGGGTAATGTTAACTGATATATTTTATGTACGTTAGATGCATATTTTCAAAATGAGAGCCATAAATATATTTTAGTTTTGAATGTTAGTAGAGGAATTATGGGAACTTTGGCACATAGGGACCAGGAACCGCAGCATCGGAGCTGTTCGTGCTCTATCATACTGGCCAGCGACCATCTTGGATCCAGCCGACCATTATCTTAACAATTGGCTTTGATCCTGGTGACCATTGACCTTGACCCCTGTAACCTTAAACCTTAAACTCAAAACTATTTTTTATAAATTATATATAATATTTTAAAAATAATTTAAGTATCATTAAAATTAATTAAAATTTTATTATAAAAATATTATTGAAAAGTATAAATAACAAATTTATTACAAAAAGATTTATTCTGAAAAACATACATTTTCAAACGTTCCCATCGCTCCCACCACTCTCACTAATACTCATTCTATAGTGTGCGGCCGTTTTAGATTTTTGTTTGTCATTTGTTCATACAATGCTAGAGGGTGCCATATTGGGTTTGCAACTTTTCCTCTCGCATCTAAATCACAACATTGGTCTTTCAGAATCACGAGCCATCCTCGTTTCGAGGACGAAAAAAACATTTTTAAAAATTGCAACACGTAATGCAGATAAATGTGTACGTATTAATTTAAAGAAAATAGCTTCATTGAGTACGAAGATGTATATGGTATCAGCAATTCCTTGCATTTTTCAGGCATACCAAGAATTTTTTTTTACATTTCCAGGTTTTTAAATCCACCATTTTGCACCAGATTCGTTCTTAGCCAGGCTGAGAAAGCTAGAAAAATATATCGAATCAGGTAATTATTTATCTGTTCATAACCCATTAAATTATTCCTTTCATCCACTGATGTATATATATATGNTATCGAATCAGGTAATTATTTATCTGTTCATAACCCATTAAATTATTCCTTTCATCCACTGATGTATATATATATGATTCAACGCCCACGTATACAGTAATACATTATTGTTAAACCGTAGAGAAAAAAAAGGGGGGGGGNTATATATATATGATTCAACGCCCACGTATACAGTAATACATTATTGTTAAACCGTAGAGAAAAAAAAGGGGGGGGGGTGGAAATCTAACTGAATATCCAACCCGCTCACATATGAAAATACGAGTGTAAACCTCATTTCATCAATAAAATATATAATCGTGTTTTGCGAAGTATAAACTAAGACATATTTGCACCGATAATATATATATATGCATATATACACACAAAAACACACCCACTCACTTGAAACCAAATTAAGGCAAGAGAAAACAAACCAAGCATTACAGAAATAGAAAAAAAATTCTCAGTAATTAACCTAATATAATACACTTCATTCTCCCAAACAGTGCTACATATTTATATTTCCGAATCGAAGCGACATTCCGCGGTGGAGAAAACCCTAATATTTTAAGTTGTATTAATCTGGAACATTCAGAGGAAACGTCTAGTTCTACACACCAAGGTCCTGAAAAATAAAAAAAAATTAATAAAATAAGTTTAGCAAACCTAATATATTTTTTTTAAAATTACAGAGTCCGCTTCATAATTTCAGAGTTAAATACAGGTTCTAAGATAGTTCCCAGATCATTGTGATTCTGCTGAGATATATAGGCACGTTAGCAATGTTTCAGACCAGTTATTACAATTTATCTCGTAGACATACAAACAATAAATTTTCAAAATTTCAGAAGCGAGAGCTAAATCACTAATTATCGGTGTTCATTTTTGAGACAAACTTCGTGCAGCTGCAGGGGATGGACAAAATAATATGGACACCTGACATATACACAATATTTATTTATTAATAAGGTGTTGAGCCACCGTTTTCTTTTAGAACAGCTGCAATTCTTCGCGGAATAGATTCGTAGAGTGTCTGAATAGTTTCCAACGGAATGGTGTCCCATTCTTGTACTAAAACATCCACCAATTGCTTCAATGATGTTGGAGATGGAAATCTGCTAATCACTCTCTGCTCTAAAACTCCCCATAACGGCTAAATTATGTTGAGGTCTGGCCATGGAAGATATTTGCTGATATTCTGATGCTCCTCAAACCAAGACTGATCCTTTTTGGCTGTGTGTATGGACGCATTATCATCTTGGAATATGGCAGTGTTTGGCAGCAATATGCTAGCCATTCTAAGAACTTTATCACTGAGGATGTCTAGATATTCATTGGCAGTAATCCGGCCAGTGATGTGAATGAGAGGACCAGCTGAATACCACGATATAGCCACCCAAATCATAACGGAACCTCCCCCATGCTTGACTGTAGGAAGCAGGCAGTCCGGATCGTAGGCTTCTTTTGGGGTTCTCCATTCATAAACCCAGCCGTTTGTAGTAAATAATGTAAACGATGATTCATCGTTTACATGCAAGGGTTTATTTAAAGTAAAATATGTGTGAGACAGTGCACTAGGGAGAAAATGGTTAAATCTGAAGTATTATGCCTCTCTCGGGGGGTTTAAGTCTACTGAATTTGGTTTGACCAACAAACTAACTGTGAAGGAATTTTTTTTCACGATAAGGAATTTTTTGAGAAATAAGGAATGTTTTAGAAGAATATTTTTCGGAATAAGGAATGTTTTTGAGGAATAATAAATACTTATGTAAAATATCTTAAGAAATGAGGAATGGTTTTGAGAAATGCTTTTGAGGAACGAAAGGGAGAAAATCTTGGGAATCGAACCTGTTTCGTCGCTAGGGCCGAAAAGGCGGAGTGAAAATTTGGCTTGTGTTGAGGTGGACCTCCTGTTCAAAAACGTGTGTACAAAAGAAAGGATGCTGTGTGCGTACGCGTGATGGGAAACGAGAGCTCTAGCCGCTGCGTCGCTGCGGTCTCTCTCTTATGCGACATCGTGAAAGAGGTATCGTTGCGAAATGGACCTGGCGTGCGGTTTTTGATGAGGAGCCTGAACTGGTGTGTCCCAAATGTTCATAATTTCGCAGATTTCTGTAGGCCTTCTGCCCTGAGCAATCGCTCATGCAGTCGGATGCTTTTACTTTAATTTTGCATGGGTAATAAACATCGTGTGCGTATACATAAGTATTTTTACTATATTATTTTGTGAATCTATGGCTTATGTACGTGCACAATTTCAGATTCTGTATCTCCGTGGCATCACGAGGGGCTGATAGAGCGCAAGTATGTTAATAAGCATCAGGACTCTTTCTTGGCATGATGTGGCTGCACGAAGTTTTTCGCAAAAATGAACACCGATAATGAGTGCTTTAGCTCTCGCTCCTGAAATATCGAACATTTATCGTTCGTATGTCTATGGCTGGGCTGAAACATTGCTTACGTGCATATATATCTCAGTAGGTTCGTAATGAGCTGGGAACTATTTTTAACCTTTATTTAACTGTGATATTATGAAGCGTACTCTGGAAATAAAAAAAATTAGGTGACTTGTCTGTATTTTGATTTTTTGATTGCTGGTTCCTCGGTGTGTTAACATAAATGTTTCCTCTGAAGGTTCAAGATTAATAAATGTAGGGGTATTTTCTCCTCGGAATAGCACTTCTTTTAGGAATTTAAAATATGTAGCACTGTTCGTTTTTTTCGGTTCGTTACTGGGAATTTTTTTTTCCTATTTCTCTAATAGGTGGTCTGTTTTATCGCATCTTAATTTGATTTCATGCGAGTGTGTTATGTATATATACTTATAACATCGTTGCAGAAATGTTTAAGGTTTTCCCGTCGCAACATGGGTTATATATTTTATTTATGAAAGGTCGTTTATACTTGTATTTTCAGATGTGAGCGAGACGAATATTATTATTAAATTTTTTTTCCCAAAACGGTTTTACATAACTTGGCCGCTCTGTATGTAGGCGTGGATATATATATATATATATATATATATATATATATATATATANTATATATATATATATATATACACAGATATATACATCAGCGGATGAAAGGAATGGTTTGTTGGGTTATGAACAGAATAATAATGACCAGATTTGGTATTTATTCCTATCGTTATCAGACTGGCTATCAACGAATCTGGTTCAAAATGGTGGCTTTAAACACCTGTAAAATGCAAAAATTGTATCTCAGTAAGCCGGAAAATTGCAAAGAATTGCTGATAGCAAATAATCTTTCGTACTCAATTTTGCGATAATTTTAGTTAATTGGTAAATTTTTGCCTGCATTGTGTGTCGCAATTTTTTTATATTTTATCGTCCTCGAAACGAGGATGGTCCGTGATTCTGAAAGCCCGTTGTCGTGGTTTCGATGCGAGAGAAAAAGGTGCAAACCCATTTCTCTTATAACAAACATGTATATATATTATTTATTCGTGTCTGCCAACTCGATTTTCGTAAACTAGTAGTATGATCTTACATGTTCTAGGTGGTGTGCAAGCTAAATTTACAATAAAAGTAAAGTTCACTTCCTTTTGAGACGGAGCAAGTTGCTAGATCAAACGGAAACAAGTAAGGACTTGACCAAGAAACCATCCTGGAATTCACCTGGGGTGATTTTTTAAAAATAAATTTGAGCGAACGAGTCGAATATCGAACCCAGATCCCCCTGATTATGGGTCCCCACTGACGTTGACTTGTGGGTTGAAGATATTATCTGTGTTTATTATCTAATGAATTAAAGTTGGCCTGTGTTAGAAATTTTAACACACTGCTGGAGCCACAAACCCCCCCCCCTTTTTTTTATCACCTATCGCAGGGCTCCGCACAGCTCTCCAGCGGTCAGTGCGCTAGGTCAAAGGCCAATTCAACTCCTGTTGCAGCGTGGCTGGGCGTGTGCGCGAGCTCAGATTACGACTGCACGAGTCTCTCGTTTACTTCTGTAATGGGACTCGTGACCATTTCTTTGTATATGATTTTGTCTTAACAGTTTTGTAATGCGTTTATCAGTCTCGCCTGTAATTGGGATATTTCAGGCTCTGTGTGTGTGCGCGTGTGTGTGTTTGATGTATGAACATGTAGAGAGCGTGCATTCTTTTTTATTTCTTAGTTTCACTGCACCACAAAGTATCTTTGGTTTCACCAGAAATAAGAAAAAATTTCACATTACATTTTTTATACGAGAAAAAAAAACAAAGGTGGAGATGAGCCACAATTTATTTACAACAGAAATTGTACATATAATAAATTTTATACATTCGAAAGGGATAAACATAATTCTAAAATTGCATGTCCTCCGTAATGCACTGGCTGTAATATGCTGTAATTTTTTGCGCTTGTCAAGTATTTCCTTCTCTGTCTCAACGAGGTTGAAGGGTGTTAAATGAGAGCTGTACGTGCGTGTATTTTCTGGATTTGGTGTTGTGGTATAAATATGCATGGTGCAATAATATCTCGGGAATAAAACTGTGTTTTGTTTCTCGTAATTTATAGAGTGAATATTATTGACACCTGCTGGATAAGAAGCCGCACACATGCATACACATGTTTGCATGTCACTTTTATTTCGGCTAAAGTCACGTAGCAGTGCGGATGTGACACTGGAAGGGGAGGGTTGGGAGTCTTTTTCTGCGGATCAGATATATCTCTTAATGGAGCGAGCGCACGCGAATGTATGAAAATATAGAAATTTTGTTCGCCAAAGATAACTGTTTTTTTTATGATTTTGTACTTGTGGTGGGTGTAACTTTACGCTAGCGTCTGCTCACAACATATTATTTTCTCTCCAGCAAAACTTACTATACGTACATTATTTGCATGTACAAATAGTTTAATATCCGAACACTGGGAGCTAGAAATATCGTTGCATATGGTGTAACCATGTAGATATTTTTTTTCTGATTCCTTAATTATCTAACGTACTGATAATAAACTTAGGAGTAAATGTTTTTTTAGTTATGGTCGTCTATGCTTCGGTGAGAGGTAAAGCATGGGATCCTTTACTGTGCATATCGCATACCGTGAGGGGTAGCGAAGTGGTATCCACTCTGCTTTGGGTTTATCGTGCCATGAATTACAATTTAGAAAGCTGCGCAACGCATCTGAACACGACACATGATTTTTTTCCAACATGAATTCTAAACAACTCTCTTGCTGAGTGGGGCAAGCATTTTGTTTAGAGGGGAAGGGGCACCCGGTGATTGATTGTTCATTTTTATTTACCCCAAAACACGCTCTTTGTATGCTTCTTTCTCGTGACGTATATTTAAAGTTTTTACAGTATTTTCTATTTCTTACCTTTCGATTCGAATAACTTCCTTTCTTTGAATGGGGTCAGTTTTGCAATGTTGCGTTTGAGATATACAATAAATTTATTTCTAGTGTGTTTATTTGGAGAGCCAATAGTGATATTTCCCCCATTTGTTTTAAAAATGTGCAAATATACTTCGAATACAAGATCTCGTTGTGGAGGCATAGGTCTTTAGAATGTGATGGAATGAAATTTGGGCCTCCACGCAACCATTGACATTAACCAACCCAGATGATGCCACGATTCTTAGTCGTGATGGTTGCTGGCACGATGTTGGGTGCTCATCCTGAAGCCTTGGTTTTGTGGGAAGTACACTCGTACGCTGCTGAGAAGGAGATTGTACCCGTCGGATTTTGACAGGTGAATGCCATACAGCTACGCAGATTTTTGCATACCTCTGTAAGTTATCGTGCCTCGCAAATGCCATTACACACATATACTCGTATGTCACTCGATTTGCATTATTCGAACATTCATACTTTTCGTGTCATGAAACAAATTTGGTGAATTCAAACGAATTGTTGCAATAGCGTCACGGGTACTAAGGTAACACCATTGCACATTAATTAGTTTGTAATTATATAAATTAAAAAAACTAATTTATAGTGCCGTATTTTATAAGGTTATAGTCCTCCAGAGACTAGTTGGCACGAAACGATATTCCAAATTTGAGCAGATTGAAATTTCACGAGAACGTTTATGCGTTTAACGTGCACTCTTGATAATATCCTGTTACCTGGTGGAATTAAATATCTAAACTTGCCAGTCAAAATTCCAAAAGACGAGGGGTGAAGGAGCGACCTGTCACCTGTGGCACCAGACGAGAAACTGTGCCGAATGTCGAAATTTTCCCAATTACATACTTTCCCCACACTAGCACGCTCTGGCGGGCAGTACTGAAAACAGGAGCGGTAGTGGTAAGGGATTAAGCGTTGGTGAATTATTGGTCGGACTATAGGCGTGGAGTTAGGGGTTACAGAATAAATACTCAAATTCAATGGTAATTTAATAAGCGTTAAAACGAAAAAAGATTTTGATAGGTATTAATGCATTTATAACAAATAAATATCGATTTTATTTATTATGAATGTAGGTATACCACTAACTGGAAAAATATTATTTTAAAAATACGATGAAAAATACAGGTTTTTATATGTCTATGAAACAAATGTGAGTGCCGACAGCGCACTTTGTGGCTGAATTGTCGGAATGAGAGTGTACCGACAGCTCGCTTGGCAGTGAAATTGAGAAATTAACGCTACATATGTGTCGAGAATAGAATCCAATATGTAGGTTGCTGACGGCACCACTATACTTAAAAAACAGAGACAAATATGGCTACCACCTAGTGGCTAAACAGGCATGTCATCTGGTCATGAAATCGAGAAAATAGTGCCACTAAGGTGTTGAAAATATAAACAAATGACGATCTAAAAAAACCAAGATGGCAGAATTAGTATATGTGAGGGGTGGTTGGCGTGGTGATCTTCCGTCTAACCGGTTGAACAAAGGTGAGTAATTGGTGGTGGGGGTGGGGCAACTAGCCGATGAGAAATGTTGTCTGAGGTATTAAATATATTTGAAGGGGGAATGGAGGGCGTCAGTCGTCTCCTCTGCATGGAGCTGGGGGGAACTCCAGCAACGTATAAACAAATGACCAACGAAAAATACCAAGATGGCGGCCTCCAGCAATGAATAAACAAATGACCAACTAAAAACAAAAATGTTAGACGGCTGAACGTACCAATATGGCGGACTGGACCGACCAAAACGACAAACGGTGGCTGTTACGCCTACCAATATGGTGTGCTGCACCAGGACATCCAGAAATGTTAGGTTTGATATAACACATTTTTAATAATAGATTTGTAATATTATTTTATTTATTTTTAAAGTATTTTATAAATGTTTAATATTTCTTTAGGTTTTTTTAAATATTTTTGGGTTTTCAAGGTCAAAGGTTATTGTAATTAAGGTAAAATGTCAAGGTCAAGGCCATCTGGATCCAAGATGGTCAGCGGCTGGAAGACAGAGCACGAACAGCTCCGATGGTCCGGCTCCAGGTCCCGATGTGCCAAAGTCCCCTTAATCATTCTACTTATTTTATCGACGAAACCATGTAATTAATTCCAATGAAACTTTGTAAAATGGCTGTATATATTATAGGAATAAAATGTGTACACCAAATCTCTTTTGTCCGCTATTATTTAAAATATTATCATNAATGGCTGTATATATTATAGGAATAAAATGTGTACACCAAATCTCTTTTGTCCGCTATTATTTAAAATATTATCACTTGACAAAATAAAATTATGTGATCTCCGAAAAAACAACTGAGTTCTACCAAATTTGGCTAACAGTCAGCACTATGGCAGGCTATGAAAACTAATAAATTTTGAGAGGGTCGAACACACGTGTTCGAAATGGCAGCCATATAAACTTTTGAACTCAAAATGTTTTATCTACAAAACTAGGCCGACAGTATCAGTTATATCAATCAGAATTGTCAATGCAAAGCCTCATTTCTTAGGTATTTTGTACGATAGCCCCACATGAAATAATATGGTTTCTTTTGCCGTAACTCGGGAAAAATAAATCGATTTATTTAAAATTTGGCGAAGAAGATGTATTGTAGTATAGGTCTATACATTTATGTGATTTAAGTATGTAAGTTCCTTATTTTATGAATGGCGTGCAGTTGATTACAAGTTATCAAAATTTTACGAGTTTTTCTGAATTCGATTCCCGGGTAAGTTATGCGTATATTTTATGTGTCTTTGTACTTTTTCACATGTTTCTGATTTCATCTTTATTAATATTGCCGTCAACGAACCGTCAACGACTAGTCTTAGTTTTCAAGAACTTCACTAAAATGTATTTGCACCCGTGCAGAGGTAAGTAGGAATATTAAATACAAGTAACTTCTCGTATAATCAAAAATTTTAAAAATCATGAAACCTGGTACCCGATTATGCATGCAAGCAGGTATGGAGGATTCTTTGGAATAACCTATCCGACGATAATTGTTGCAACACAGGACGAGTGCATTTTTTATAATGTTACTTCTGAAAATGTGGTTTTAGAATGATCTTCACTCACCATTTCAGTATTATGCATTTATGCACAGAGTCCATTCGTTTTTCTGTTATACCTGAAATTTTTTAATAATAAATACGACCGTTTACCATAATATTTAACCCCATGCTGTTTTAGAATCAGTATATGTTTTTCTAGTTTTTAGCATAATTTCTGAAGGAAAGAAAGGCATATGATATCACTTTCCTGTCTGTAACTGTGTATGTATGCATGTGTGTGTCTGCATGTGTGAGTTTATGTGTCCCCCTTTTAATTTTTGAACACTTCAACTGAATTTCACCTATGTGGTACACACATAATACTTAGCAAGAACATATATTTTCGACCACGTCGGGCATTTACTTTCAATATAGCGGCCATTAAAAAATAATGATTGATTTGTCATATCTCTGGAATAATTAAACAGATTAAAACTAAATTTTGTACGCTGACAGAACATAGTGTAAGCATTAAATTTTGAGGTAAATATTTTGTTAGTCCGCCATTTAGGAAAATAGCAATTCTCACCCAATTTGGCATGCAAGTAATACTGTTGTAAGCCATGTATACTTAAGTGATTAAATTTCATTAGTAACTTATTTTCAAAATGCCGGCCATAGAAATGTTTAAAGTTTATTTAGTATATCTGACATACTAATAAAGCAATTTAGACTGAATTTTGTATACTCAACGTATTTAATCCAAGCATCATATATACCAACAAATAACCATTTTTGTCGGCCATTTTGGAAGATAGTGGCATACGAATAGATAAAATNATTTCATTAGTAACTTATTTTCAAAATGCCGGCCATAGAAATGTTTAAAGTTTATTTAGTATATCTGACATACTATTAAAGCAATTTAGACTGAATTTTGTATACTCAACGTATTTAATACAAGCATCATATATACCAACAAATAACCATTTTTGTCGGCCATTTTGGAAGATAGTGGCATACGAATAGATAAAATNCAAGCATCATATATACCAACAAATAACCATTTTTGTCGGCCATTTTGGAAGATAGTGGCATACGAATAGATAAAATTATTTTATAACTCAGTAAATAATCAATGGATTACTAAACAATCAGGCAAACAAATAGTACTGATGCAGATAATAAAAAGTGACATTTTGTAAGCATGTCAAATATTTAATTTCAAAATGGCGGCCGTACAGCCGTTTTTTTAAATTGCTATATCGTTGAAACCATGTAATCAATTTCTTATAAACTTTATGCTGCCAGTAAATATTACAAATATCAACTGTATGTACAAAGAGCATCTTTTTTTTGTAAGCCATTTCGTCAGATAGAGCCATGGGAGTAAATATTTTTTTTTGTCATATCACGTGAAAAAATTTACAGATTCGTTCTAAATTTGGCAAAAAAAATAGTACAGCAGTATTTAGTGTAAACTGGTATGTTTTATGTAGGCCAGGCATATATTTTCGAAATGGTGACTATATGAATATTTTAGAAAAGTGTATTTTAATAACGAAACAAATTATAACTTAACATTTTATGATGGCAGAACCTATTACAACCATAAAATTTGTCTACGCTGATTCTTATTTCTCTGCAATTTTGTAAGAAAGCCCAGCCTCGCCGATTAAAAATAATGATTTTACCTCGTATCTCGAGAAATAATCAACTCATTATTACAAAATTTGGCGATTATGTTGTACTGTAGAAGACTATAATAATAATAGTTTTTTTTTAGTCGATCAGACTTATTTTCACAATGGCAGTTATAAAGTAATTTTTATTTTGTAAGGACATCTATGAAACAATGTAATTTATTTTTACTTAACTTTATATATTGGCAGTATACATACATCGAAATTGCTACTGCATTACCTAATTGTCCTTTATTTATGAAGGTCGCCACATGAAAATTATGGAGGATTTATGCCATGTCTCGAGGACCAATCAACCCATTCACACCAAAAGTTACACTAGAACATTTCAAATAAATGAGTACTAAGTTGTACACAATAAATTGTATAGAAGGCATGTAAACTTTCATTACTTAAATGGATCAGACAACGATTTTCAAAATGGCAGCTTCATAAATAATTTATTTATGTTTGACATACATACTATACAATTTAACGAAATTTGACCAAATTTTGTATATAGACAGTATACATTAGAAGCATTATATATAGTTGCTCTTTTCCTAGAAATTTTGTACTATAGCATTTAATAAAAAAAATAATTTTTGATGTAATATCTCAGGCATCAAACAACCGATTTCCATCAAATTCTTCACACAAGTACCGCTGCCCTAGGCTATTTTATATTACATGATTTATGAGGCTCAGTCATTTATTTTCAAAATAAAGTCTGTGTAAATAATTAGGGAACAGGTATGTTGCGGAGCAGCAAGGGGGAAAACAATGAAGTGAGTGCTTCGTCGACAGCGAAACAAAAAATATATACAGATGGGACACTACAGTATGATAGCGGTGACACAGGTGTGATGCCTACACACACAGTGTGATGTAGGGTGCGGAGATCAGTTATATGATANAGTATGATAGCGGTGACACAGGTGTGATGCCTACACACACAGTGTGATGTAGGGTGCGGAGATCAGTTATATGATCACTAATATGACTATTACAGTAGTAGTAGTAGAAGTAGTACGGGTGGAAACCATACACATGACAAAGTATAATGCTATAATCTAGCACATAAGCATGAGAAGCGTTTTGCCGACGGTGACTCTACACATGAATACAGGAGGGGTAATTGAAACATACAAAAGAACGATACTCAATATGCACTGAAAACGTACAGCTATTAGCATTTGTGGAAAAAAAAGGGAATGCATAAATTGTATACATGTCAAGACTACTACTTGTGTGTGCTCCAGTACATATCAGTAAAAAAAACATGTACAGGACGTGCTGGTAACATGCATGGCAAGACTACTTGCATGCTACCACCTAGTATACCTGGTAAGTAGAATATTGCAGCGCTTGCATGAGCTATAGTGCATTGAATCAGACTGTGCGGGCCAAAGTTTGTATACCTGANAGTATGATAGCGGTGACACAGGTGTGATGCCTACACACACAGTGTGATGTAGGGTGCGGAGATCAGTTATATGATAACTAATATGACTATTACAGTAGTAGTAGTAGAAGTAGTACGGGTGGAAACCATACACATGACAAAGTATAATGCTATAATCTAGCACATAAGCATGAGAAGCGTTTTGCCGACGGTGACTCTACACATGAATACAGAAGGGGTAATTGAAACATACAAAAGAACNTAAGCATGAGAAGCGTTTTGCCGACGGTGACTCTACACATGAATACAGAAGGGGTAATTGAAACATACAAAAGAACGATACTCAATATGCACTGAAAACGTACAGCTATTAGCATTTGTGGAAAAAAAAGGGAATGCATAAATGGTATACATGTCAAGACTACTACTTGTGTGTGCTCCAGTACATATCAGTAAAAAAAACATGTACAGGACGTGCTGGTAACATGCATGGCAAGACTACTTGCATGCTACCACCTAGTATACCTGGCAAGTAGAATATTGCAGCGCTTGCATGAGCTATAGTGCATTGAATCAGACTGTGCGGGCCAAAGTTTGTATACCTGANAAGTAGAATATTGCAGCGCTTGCATGAGCTATAGTGCATTGAATCAGACTGTGCGGGCCAAAGTTTGTATACCTGAAAAGCCCTCCAGGCTGGCATGTGCTCCGGTATACTGCAGGAATAAAAACCGATAATCTACCTGACAATGTTAGGAACTTGCCTCTTGAACGAGCTACAGTAGACTATCAGCCAGCATACCTGACACGCCTGCAACACACTTGCATGTGCTACAGCATGCTAATCGAGAAATATGACTACCAAAACCCTCGGCCATCCACCTGACAGGCGGAATACGAAGACGTCTGTATGTGCTACAGTACATGCCGGGAGAATAAGAACTCTCTCTGCGAACACAGAGAAGATTTTATTATTAGGCCTCATAGCCAAAGGTAACTATATGTATGCTATCATCCAGGACTTTCCGCTTATCATCCATCCACGAAAGAGCCAGTTTTGTTGATTGCTCTGTATATACTGTGTGATAGTACGACCTAATACCTGCGACCTCTACTCTCATGCTGCGCTGGGCCGAAAGGATGCGCCGATAATCGTTGAACATTATCGTCTTGTCAAATACGCACCCTTGTATCCCCTTCCCGCATTTCACTACCATATTCAGGCAGCGGTATGCATACAAGTTTCGCCCTCAACCCGACAAACTCAACCATTTCGTCACCCGCATCCTTGAACTTCACAATCACCTTAGAATTGGTAAGTGAGTAACAAAGATGAGTGGTTGGGTAGGTGCTGGTGTCGAACTCCGACATGAGCGTCGGATTAGTGACGAATACACTGTAGAAGTCAGGGCTGGCAATCTCCATTACAAAGCTATCAGTATCCATGTAAAGGAGGTTTACCCTGCCCCCATACCGCGCTCGCATTACATCGTAATAAAACTTGTATATAAGTGTCTTTGACAGGTCGAGTATGGCAAACCCAGCGTTTATGGGCTTGTCAAACACAATGCTCTCTTGGCAAAATTTTACTAGGGACAATGACTCATCGTAAAGAGTCCTGTATTTAAACACAGGTTTTGCGATGAGCTTCTTCGCCCCAAACTTCCCTACACACGAGTTCCATACGCTGTCGTTTGTGCTTATTGTCCATAAGTTTGTTGTACGTTGCATTATGCATTAATTTGTAAAAGTCCTGCTCGAAAGTGTTTGTGGCAGCATAATGTTTCTCCATATTCAAATCTATATAGGGCTTAAGCCACGGCTTCTGCAGGAGTTGAAGGACTCGGTGAACAGCCTTCAGCCGTAACCCATTAACCAATGCTTGCTTCAAAGTAACATAATGCACGACATAATGAAGCTTGCTCTCCAGTGTCGTCATGAGTTTTGTTCGTTTGGACCCCAAGGGACACTCGTTCACTGGCCAGAATGGAAGATCCATATCCGCTTCGTGAAGAGCGCAAGGGTATTCCAGTATGTAGCCGACATATCTGTCGTCCAGCACGCTCATAACATCGATGTTCGCGGCCATCCATTCGAAACCGGCATATGGAAGTGGCAGAGACATCGCCCAACCTTATAAATTATTAGCATCTACATACTGCAGGTAGGTAGACAGCTTGTCGGCATCATACGTCTCTGGTATATGCCTATTATTGGCAACTGCTTGCCGCTTAACACATTGAGCCTTCCCTCCCCGTATGCCTACCTCAATAAACAGGTGCATATCATAGTCGCAGAGAAAATCTAATTCCACCTGTGTCTAGCGCAACATTGCATCAAACAAGAACCCGGGAGCACTGACATAGCGCACACAGTCGAGACTGTATGTGCATAGACAGGGCCCCAAGAAATTCTCGTAGATGTCGCACAGAATCAGCACGTCCGTCTTCGAGTAGAGCTCAGAATAGTCCTCGAGGGGATGATATCCGAACTCAGACCAGATGGTTTGTGCGTGCTGGTAGTCCTCGGCACTGACATTCTCCCCAGTAAGCCTATTGTTGAATGACTCTATAGCTGGTAATTTAGGTTTGGCGAGCTTCTCCCACGAGTTAACATAATCATAGGGGAAGACGCCTTTCCAGGTTACAACTTCTAGCTCGCGCTCTACCATGAAGAAATGAGAAGTTGTGTGGAATTCGCCAGACAGCAGATTCTTGGCGTGTGTTGGCAGGCTGGCACACATGAACATATATGTATCAATGGACTGTATAGTGACCTTGTCGCCCAAACCATTACTGAAGGTGATGAGTTTCTCCTGGCTATGCGGAATAATAAATATGTCCCCGGTATCATATCCTAGTTGCTTAATTATGAAATTGGCATAATACATTAAGTTATCGAAGAGTATCGGCAGTCTCTGGGGCTGCCGACGAAGCTTGTTGCAGTTATTACATGATGCCCCAATAAAACTACCGGTAAAATGATCATGGTCATGCACCTTTTGGTTGTTGTTGGTGAACATGCCAGAACAGTGGCAGCAGGTAGTGGCTAAAGCATAGTCAGCCTGTTCCGCATGTGTTAGTGGGTGCATAGGTTCAGACTGGATATAGATATCTTTAACCAGGTGTCCTATCCTAACCACCTCTTCCATAAAGTGTTTCGACGCACCTTCGCCCATGTAAACAGTTACACGCGAGGGTAGGCTGGTTGTCTTAAAGGCGGGGATAATTGAATTATCAACCTTAACGTATAAGCCATATGAAAAGGGCTCATGTTTTTGGTACCTGTATGTGTAGGACGCATCCAGGTTCGGCTGACACGTTTGTACAGGCACAAGCATGGCCTCGAAGTCTGCATACATCACAATAGGTACCTTGTTGCCGTTGTGATAATTTTTGAATTTGAGCGCAGGCGGCCTGCCGTATCTGTCCGGCTGTGGCATATCTGCACAAACAGCAGTATGGGTATTGCAATACCTCCTATGCTCAGCCAGAGTTTCAGCACCTGTCAGCCCTCTAACACTAGGTTGATTATCATATGTTTTAAAACAATGTTTACAGATATGAACTCAACCATGACGTGATGTCACCTGGGAGCATACCAGTCGCGAAAAATTCGAGATATAACAATAATGCGACTACTGGTCCTTCTCTGTTGTGGTGAGAAGCAGCAATTCAAAGTGTTGGGCCAGTTCAACATCTGTCGTCTGTATTGGTACTCTTTCGTATTCTCATCATTGAGTGCATATATCTCAAAGTTGACCCCGAATTGGCTTTCTCAAAAGCCGGTATTTGACACAGAGGGGTGGGAAAATCTACTGTTGAAAAATCAAAGCGAGTTTCAAGCTCGGTGTATCGCTTGTCGACACATTGCGGATTCCTCCCCTCTACAAAATGTGCCAGTATAGCCCATTTGGAACACTGTTGGTCACCGATGTTGTGCGGGTTGATAATTGTGCCTTTCTCCGCAAAACCAACAGGCAATGGGATATACGAATAGGCCCTAAGAGGGTCGAGCCTGTTTATGCGTAACTGAACTCGTTTCACTGCAGTGAGAGTCCAGCTGCCTTCCTTCCCCATATAGTCAGTCTCCTCAATGCAGATCTTTGCAATGGCAGCCGACACAGCCGCCTCTATGTTGAATGTGTTAAAGAGTTACCTGTTTTTCGTCTTAAATGCACGACGATTCTCTTTGTCCTTGTGCGGTTCTGGTTTCCCATATACACAATCTAGAAATATATTAAACTTGACAGCCCCCTGTGTCTGGATTTCCTGCTGTAATTGGCCAATGATATTAGGTTTCATTACCTCGAGGTAGTCGCAAATGTCAATGGCTACCCTCGAAGTATTCTCAGATATGTATGTTTTCATTATACCTCTAAACGCGCTTTCAACCTCCACGAAGCCATACGAGTTACTCTCGCCAGCCCCAGTGTAAATGGGCCATCGGCGAGAACTACCTGCGCCCGCAAAAGCAGGAACATTTTGAGTCGCCTGCGGACTTGTAGCTCACGCCCGCTTTGCCGGCCAAGAGGTTGACGTGGTAGCACCAGTACACTTAGGGCTATGCGCACAGAGCCTATCGGTCCTGGTGAACTGCCGGTCGCAAGTCCCACATGCCCTTGAAGGAGCAGCAGAGTTCGCCCAGCAAGTACGTTCATGATGCTGGACATTACAAGATTGTGTAAAGCCATCATTACAGAACGTACAGTTGAGCAAAACAGCATGTCTGATCAGTCCTGTACATGTTGAACTACGTTCGGCAAACCTGTCAAGTCGGTTGAAGGGACAGACGCACCTATCGAAAAGGTGTGAGGCACACTGCCGGAATGGATTTATAGAGCAATTACGCTCGTGACATAGTCCATTACCACAGTCGGTAAACACCTGGTCGCAAAAACCACACTGTAGTGCGGGACTGCATATAACGGGAGCGGAAGGAGGGTTAAGCAATGCAACAGTGGATGGAAACAACGATGGTGATGCTGGCGAATTAGGTGATGATAATGACTCCATTAGAGCAATAGCAGTGGTATTGGGAATATATGTATATATTACCACTACCACTTCTACTGCTAAATATATATACACATATATATATATATATGTATATATCTGCAGNTATCTGCGGTATGTGGCAGCCAGCCCAGACCCAGGTGGTATCCTACGAGAAACTGAGAGAAAAAATGGAGGGATGGTTTGCAAAAATATAGGCATTGCTTTAATAACTGCATCTAATACATTAACACTGCGTTCTGCAAGGCTCAAACGTAATGTAAACAGATCTACAAGGAACGGCGAGAGAATATTAATTTAACGTGCGTTAAAAACAATGCAACGTTGTATATGCAGCATGCAAGTAAAGATAAGTCTCTCAATTACCAGAATTAAGTACTGATATCCGCAGTCCCAGAAAAGACCCTAGATGAAANGCAAGTAAAGATAAGTCTCTCAATTACCAGAATTAAGTACTGATATCCGCAGTCCCAGAAAAGACCCTAGATGAAACTAAACCCTAGGTTCGACACACACACACGGAATAAAGTACTATAAAGTTATATTCGCAGTCCTAGAAAAGCCATAGAGGAAATTAAAGAAATGACTACCCGTGGGTGATGCCTTCACGACTGTTAATACCCACCAGCAGCCGAAACGAACACACACACACACCTCTCAAGAGGAGAGAAGTTGCGTATAGTATTGGCCTTAATAGTCTCTTCTGCAGGTGTACACACGATACGCAGCACTCTGCAGGTAGTACGCTGGCAATCGTGCGGACTCTAGTTGAGCAGCAGCAACATCCATTTCGCACAGATGCCTAGGCACGATTGAGTGTGGGGGTAGTGGGAGGGGGTTTTTTATAACTATTTCTCAAGAAAGGGCGAGCATCTTAGAGCAGCTGAGGAGGCGGCCGGGGCGCGCCCCCTCCAGTGCGATACGACAAGCTTACGTGCTCCATCATGTAATGTCTTTACAAAAAAATATCATTGCATTAGTGTTTATTGTTTTTTTTTTGTGCTTTTAATATACTAGCACGTTTTAGTATGGGTTGTGTGCGTGTGTGTGATAACCAACAGAAATAAGAACACTACGAATTTCATGACATATATACTATATAAACTTTTTTACATTAAGATATTCATTTACTCGACAATCATGACCAATACATACAGTATACACTCGTCAAACATGACCATTACACACCAGAGAATGTACACATATCAAGAAAGCAGTTAAATATATATATATATGTATATATATATTTATACAATTAAAACATTTTTTTTTGAAAGCAGAGTAATAGTTGCTGCATACATCAAGATAGCAAAATGCAATTGAAACGGTTTTTTTCACTATACTTTTTGCAAGCTAAGTAGCTACACCAATTAAAACATTTTTTTTTTCAATATACCTGTGACCTATAAACAATTAAAACATTTTTTTTACACTATACCAATTAAATTTATATAGAATTAAAACATTTTTTTTGTCACTATAATATGCACGCTCAGTACTTGCAGCATAAAATAAGATGCCAATTAAAACATTTACACACACTATACCTTTGCAAGCAGAGTAGTGAATAGATGCAGCAGTAATATCTTTCTATCAGCAACAGATAATTTGCTTACGCCCTGAAGCGATGTATTGCCATTATTCAGACATTTTGTGACTGGCAACATCTTCTTCTTACGAGTCGTACTGCGATGAGGTGGTGTGCTGCGGCGCAAAGTCAAGGACTTGGCGGTGGCGGCAGGCTTCTCACGTCTTGCGGCGGTAGACTCCTTGCATTTGACATTGAAAAGCAGCTGGAGGTCCTCCTTAGTTATGTCAATCACGGCAGCAGCAGGTTCAGCCAAAGGTTCTTGCGGAAGGCAAACTCTTATTGTATCTTGCAATAAATCGGGAGTTATAAATTCGTCTGGACCCAGGGTGTTCTTGCGTTTGACGGCAGCAGACCTCTTGCGTTTGACAGTGGTAGACCTCTTGCGTTTGACATCGGCAGGCAGCTGGACGTCCTCCTTAGTAATGTCAATCACAGCAGAGTTGGCGGGCAGCACCAAAGGTTCTCTAGGAATGTAAACTTTTTTTGCATCTTGAAATAAAGCGTGAGTTATAACTTCATCCGGCCCACATGGCAGGGGAGTGTCTGTTCGCATATAGATAACGACACATCTTCCCAGAATATTGCAACTGATAACATTGCTCATATGTCGACGTTGGGTTATGCACAAGCAACCAATATGCTATACCATCGCACTGCTCACTGTATGTTCTTGACTCGCCATCACAGACATAGGTAATACAGCTGTTGCCAGGCGTCAAACTGCTGTAGACAGTCTCTGGGCGAAATGGCACGTTCATCTTGAGCTCACTGGTGATGACTGGCGGGGTTGACACGGCTTATATAGCAGCCATACGCCTCCGACATGAGGTCAGTGGACTTAAACAATAATAGTCGTATGCAGGCATAAATGTTGTACATTATCTTACAACATTGACACTTGCTATGACATATTATTTCGCCCTCTGCCTTCGTGCTGCTGGCGATATCTGCTCCGTCGTCGCCCATGTTCTTTTTGTAAATGGTTTTACTAACCTTCACTTATAGTTTTCAATTGAAGACGCAACATACCTTAGCGGCACAGTGTAGAATGTATGTGGTACCGCATTCTTCCAGCGTGATCATATGTATGTCGCCTGTACATTCTTTGGTCCAGCTGTAAGTTGCTCCGGTATCAACTTCTCGCAAGGTAAATTTCACCTTCTTGTTCTCGGTGCATAGTTCTGTAATGTCTTCACATTCTGTACGTACTGCAAGAATACGTCCTTTTTCAGGTAGGTTAGTCTGGGGTCGGAGATTGTAGATGGGGCACTGATTGAACTTTTAGCAGGGGCGAATTTCATAATAAAAGTTATCGCAAGCATCCCGATAACCCCAAAAATGATGTTCAGAGTCACATATTTGTACTTGCTCGTGTTCAATTCTTGGTTTAAACACAACTTTTCTGTATCTGATAAAGAAGTTATCGACATGTTCACGGCTTCCGGCAGAAATGTCACACACTCACGAAGGTTAAACATGATGATGATGTTAGTTTTCTTCTCAACGAAACACTACTGCAGCTTTGCACGTCGCCCTTCTTTTATTGCAGCATCGTACACCTCACATGATGACGGCGAACACATTGTGGTCCACGTAACTGTGCCTCTCTTCATGTAGGTTGAATAACAGTCGCCGGTGCAGCACTAAGTTCAGCAGGTAATTACACTACCAGTGTTAACATTGCAAAGTTCATGGCATACATACTCTTCGCATGATTTCATAGTACTGAGTGAACAAGGCAGCTTCATTCCAGGTCTTAGGTGATATATGCCACACTACATTACATTACATGGTACTGAGCGAAAACTACCCTCATTGACACGACATAACCAGTGTTCAAGTCCATTAAATGATTCTACCTGCGACGGTTGGCCGGGCAGTTTGAAATGTACACATCTGTATCCTACAGTAACGTTGCCCTCATACGTGATTAGGTGGGTTGAAATTAAATACTATGTTAGCCATTTACGAAAATTCTACGACGTGCATTGATCTCCCATTGTTACTAGACTTGATGCCACCAAAGCTGAATCGTACTGTTGCAGAATTAAGCCTGACCATGTTGTCATCTGATTAGAGTTGGGCATAGCACGTAGGCAGCTGGACACGAATCTCATTGTCTAGCATACATGTTACACATTTACCATATACCGACTCTGTGCTGTGAAAATCTGAAGCCATGTATACCTTGTCAAACACGAGCTCGGACAGCAGATTATATCAAACGGACCCATTCAGCTTGGTGATTAGACAGTCCATGATGTGCTGTGGATAAGTATTAAAGTTCTTTGCTCCGATAGATGGCCTATTTATAATGGCTGGTTGTGTTGGTGGCGATTTTTTTTTACCTTCGGTATAGTTCAACAAATACCATGACTTAATCAATAACACATTAAATCAAGAGCATACAAGGTTACGCATACATGTGCCACATGCATGCTCTAACAGGCTTGTATATTTCTCTCTCAACCTTCATAACGACGGACAACCACACTCGGTTTGTAGATCGCAGATTTTAGTGGCGGTGTTGCAATAATTGCTTATATGACGTTTCTGCTCTGGCGCGGCCACAAATACTGTGCCATTGTTTCTTAGCGCGGCGACAAGTACATTATGTACTTTCTTGTATTTCAAATCGCCCTCACCCCAATTTATGCCATGGTAACGTTTTTCCAGCCAAATGTTCGTAACTTTGCTTTTCACATCCAGCTAATGCCATGGATACGGCTGTCTGAAAGTATATGTCTTTATGCTCTCATCATCATCATCATATGACATGCAAATACATTTAATAATAAAACCCTGCTGCGAGATGGATCCCTGAATGTTTGCATACATAATGACGTTTGCGCTGTAGTGCACAGGAGAGAATGTACTATAGTTGTAATCTAAATCAGTTTTTTAACTACTCTGTCACGCACATTGTATGTGACTAGTTGATCGTGCAGTATTTAGGCATAGGCCTGAGTGAATGCTGGGAAATTTTCAGCGGCAGTTAATTCAATTCTGCAGTCAATAATGCTGAATTTTAAATGGTCATCTTTCTTGCTAACCTCAAACACAAGGAGAGGGGCCATGTACATGCACTTGTTCAGCTCAAGAATGGGAGCTTGTGTTTGGCCATAGTACGAACGCTGGAAATCTGTGTACATATGGTAGGGCACCATATACGACCCGTTCGCGAAATCAATTTTTAAGTCACCATAGGGGTACGCCTCAAAATTGAGGAAATCNCTGGAAATCTGTGTACATATGGTAGGGCACCATATACGACCCGTTCGCGAAATCAATTTTTAAGTCACCATAGGGGTACGCCTCAAAATTGAGGAAATCCTTAACGTTTTCAATATTTACGTGGTCGAATGTCTAACAGTCCTTATAAATAATGTTTCGTTTACCGGCCTGAAACTCCACAATTATATACCTCGGTTTCTCACTTGTAAAACTCGTNTCCTTAACGTTTTCAATATTTACGTGGTCGAATGTCTAACAGTCCTTATAAATAATGTTTCGTTTACCGGCCTGAATCTCCACAATTATATACCTCGGTTTCTCACTTGTAAAACTCTTTTTGACATTCAAATTTACACTTACAGAGCTCGGTACGTTAGGATAAGTTTCTAAACTCCAAGTACGAAACGCGATATCCACATTCCTGCCTTTTTCCGCATATTTCAAAAATTTTACGCGTTCCTTCATGTTCACTTGTACATGCGGCAGTAACCAGTCAATAGAAAGTATTGTATGTGTAGCCGCTTCTGCGCCAGTGTCCTGGAGTGCATTCGTTTGAGAGTTGGCCATTTGTATAACTATCTCCTGCTTGGAATTAATGAATATGTGCTTATAGTCTTCAGCGAAGCCTAACAGCATAGCGTGGGGAACACACACTTCAAATTTCCCATTAGCATAGACAGAAGCCTTAAAATCTTCCTCGATTCCCCAACCGGCCATTTTGGTAGCCGGTAGTTGGTTACGCGTTAATGAAAGGTAATTATTTATCGTTGACGTGATTCCAACATCGCGAGTGACATCTACTACACACCCATTGAATTCATAGGAGATTATATTAATCATGTGAAGTATACCGTTTCTTATGATATTAGTTGTTGCTGGAAGCGCATTACCCGCCCTTGTCAGCGTCTGTCTAAAGTGCAAATAAGAATTACATGGCGCGGTGTGTATATCTTGGTTTTGTATGGGAAGTCGCACATCGGACGATGCCACGTACAGCCCTGACAGGTAGAGCGAAAAAGTGTGTATTTCCACCTTCGTAATTGCGTGTTCGTATACTATCAGCTTCTTTGCGTTTAATATTTCCATGTCCATACTTACTATTGACCGCTAAACCTAATCGTGTAAGCAAACGAATGTTTTCAGATGTAAGCGAACTGCGTGCCTGCCTTGTACTAACTTTAATATTCAATTTAATATGCTTNGCAAACGAATGTTTTCAGATGTAAGCGAACTGCGTGCCTGCCTTGTACTAACTTTAATATTCAATTTAATATGCTCAATTTTCAGCCCCATCTTTCCGCAAATGTAAACACACTGTTATTACCTTGCCAAGATAATAAATCAAACGAATTTCATGGTCTACTACGGAAACAATTACTTCCTGTACATTCTCTATCACGACCGGGACATATATGGGTGTTGTTGGCATACTCACGAGTTTAAATCCCAGCGGCATGTTTGCTGAGAATTCCTGTAATGTCTGGCTTGGTTTCCCGTCGAGATGCGAGCCTCTAAGTAAATATCAGTTTAATCTGATAACATTAACAGGAAAAATGTTTACAGGCAATGTAGATTTGTGGGTTTTATNCTAAGTAAATATCAGTTTAATCTGATAACATTAACAGGAAAAATGTTTACAGGCAATGTAGATTTGTGGGTTTTATTTGTCACGTATTTCACATTTTAAAATTCCAGCATGGCAGCGCAAGTATCGCTTTTCGAGAAGTCTACCTGAATACTACACTTCATCTCGCTTTGTAGAGTATAAGGATTTCCACGCAGTACTAACGTCACTTCTGGTTCTAGCTCCCGTTTAAGATAATCAGACATATCATCAATCTCGTACGATCCAGTACGGATTCGTACTTCACCTCTTTTACCGTTTGCCTTAACATATCGAATCATGCAATTATAACCATCAATGTTTGTTACTGAAAAATATGTTTGAAAATCTATCGTGGCAATAGACCACTCTCCTGCCAGGCTTAGTGGTGGAAAATGCACTGACTGTAATTTGACGAATTGCCTGTCACAATCAAGGTGATAGACATGACTGATGCCTTAGTAGTACTGTGTAAACGATAAATAAAGTAGGCATAAATGGGGGCAATTCCAGTCCCGCGGTCGCTGTTCTCTCTCGTGGTTACAATAAATTCTACTGCCTTAAAAATATTTTTTCAATTCTGGTGGGGCCTTTAAGTTGCCGAAGCCTCGTAATATTCAACTCTGTTCCTGTATTTTCTATAAGCAGTCCAGTATGTGCCTGACCGCGAACTAGTATCCAAATTCACTATGCCACATTCTGAATTTTTCGATCGCTGTGGAAGTGTATGTCGCATCAACACTCCACAGATATTATGCATTTTTATTATTCGCGATTATTTACGGAAATGAATGTCTGCCAGGGGCCGGTTGGGCAGCCCCCTTAGGACTTTCCATGCTGCCAATGTACGCGCCTGCCACATTCGCTGCGATACAGCCTCAGGAATAGACCTTTTCCCGTATTTTATTTTTACGCTGGCTAGAATTTCCATCTGCTTATTATGCCAACAATGTTCTGCTAATTGTTTATTTCCATCTTTAGCACTTTTCACAGCTCGCACTATTCCGATAGTGCCGCCTATTAGTGATCCCAAAATTTCAATTGCAGGCAGCAAAATTGGAAGTATACCTCCACGCTTAACTTTTCTGCGCCTGTTCTTCTTCTCCTTAAACGTACGACATCTAAATCTGATACCCATTCCATGCTTAACTTTTGCCTTCATTATTTTGCCGACGGTCCACGCAGCCAATCGCTCGCCGAATTTCATGTTTGGTGTTTTAACTATAGTCTTGGCCTTATTCGCAAGGATTGTGTCAGCTGCGTGTCTATCAGCCAAATTATCNACTATAGTCTTGGCCTTATTCGCAAGGATTGTGTCAGCTGCGTGTCTATCAGCCAAATTATCACTCTCAGCGTACAAAATATCGTGAACCTTACAAGCCACATCTAGTGTACTTATAGGTGTGTCCCCATGTTGGAGTCTGTGCGCTAATCGCTTTCCAGGACCGCAGAACTTGTAGCCAGGAATGTGGGCTTCGATTGGGAGTTTATAAAATTTTGTTCACATTGCCAATCCCTTTCTTGGCGATCCTCTCTCCACAGCGCATTAATGTGACACTGGCTATTGCTTTCTTTTGTGTACCTGTTTTATATAATGCCATGTGAACATCCTGTGTACCAAAAGGGATCTTTCGCTGCGAGAGGGAAGGCTAGCCTGCCAGTTCTCTCTCCCTCTCGGGTTACGACCAACAGCGTCAGCCATCGCGCTTGCATCACCCCCCTACTATGAAGGGCTTTCGATTCGCCCCTCATGGTGAGTGGCGGCTGCGAGCGCCATTCGCAACCCTCCGAGAGATCGCTCCTTTGTCCGACTCGCACCAACCAAATTAAGGCCTTGTCTGAAGGGGCTTTTTTTCATTGGAGATCACATATATGTATCCAGGAGTTGAAGCATCTATCAAAACCTAGCCATTTCCCGTAAACCATTTTATTCTTAGAATGAAGTACTAACTCGACTAAATAAGTGTGTATATTTAGTAGACATGATTTCCTGCTCGCA
The DNA here is from genome assembly GCA_002778355.1 of Clitarchus hookeri. Lineage (NCBI taxonomy): Eukaryota > Metazoa > Arthropoda > Insecta > Phasmatodea > Phasmatidae > Clitarchus > Clitarchus hookeri. The sequence continues at coordinate 426,271 of NQII01001561.1, forward strand.
AAAAGAACCTTTTATATGCTCACCATTTAAATCTTCGAGTACATATGCTAGCGGCTTGTATGGACGGATATTTGCAAAACTGATTATTTTCAGAGTCCAATTCGAATTGTAACTTTTAGAGAAATCATTTTAAGGCTTNGACGGATATTTGCAAAACTGATTATTTTCAGAGTCCAATTCGAATTGTAACTTTTAGAGAAATCATTTTAAGGCTGAAATGCACACATAATCGCCTACTTAAGTTTTCTGTGTACTTGAATCTAGATATTTTTTATTCCTAAACACTGTTGATATCAGAGAATTGTCTTTTACATCCCCAGGATGCATACAAATTGTTATATATTTACTAGTATTGTAATTATTAATTAATCGGGGTACAAAATCCTGTCAGGTATAACTTCCTCGTGCTGAAAATTCGCGCCACATATGATTTTTAGGAGTTCTATTGAAACATTCAACAATTGAAGCTTTTTTTTTCGCTAAATGTACTATAATGATTAATATTTTTCTGTTGCAGTAGTGCTTGAAATGTTTTATTATATAATTCCTGACTTAAGTCCATTTGAAAATTTTTCTGTGAGCCCTTATCAGCCAACACTATCATCATGGCCTTGGATACTTCTTTACCTGTTTTCCATCTGACAGGTATGGCCCATGCGAATTTTCTGTAACAGTCAATAACTGTTAACATGTACTGGAGACCTTTATTTACAAAAGCATAAGGTATCATTTCAACCAAATCTTCCTGATACAGGACACGAATTCCAAACTGTTGTACTTGTCTTTTACTAAAAGTTTTCCGCAATGGTTTGTGTATTTCAGTGGCTATTGCCTCACGAGACATTATTCTTTCAGTATATGTAACCCCCTTCATGCAGTTCTTCTACAATATTCATGATCTCATTGGTGTGTGAATTATTTTCCGCCTGCTGGGATGCGAACAGTATTCGTAAGTGAGCGACTAATTGGTTGATATTGTTCCAATAAACAAACTCGGACTGACTGAGGTTATCAACTTTCAGCCCCGAGCCGCTAGCTAAGCCAACGTCCGGAATCAGTTCTGATACAATGTCACATTTAGGGTGTGTTTCGTCTTTATATGTATCGGCATTTATATTGTTATCGGTTAAGTGTACGCTTGTAACATGCAACATTTTTTTATATTGATTTAGCGCTTCATGGAGAATTCCCCTGGTCTGTGCTTACATAATAGTTCCTACAAGCCAGGAGTAAGTTCGTTATCGATCTGTACATAATCATTGGGTTCGAAAAATATATCTTTACTTCCCAGAAACCATTTTTTATTTCTTCTGTAAACACCATAAACGCTATCATTAAAACGTCGAGTGTATGGTGTAAGGTAATTACGAACAGTAGCCGAGCGAGAACTAGACCTTTTTTTAGGTTTTCATTCATCCAACAAAACATCTTCTGCTATTGGCTTTAATTCGGATTGAGTCTTTACGTCAAGGAGAATATCTGTTTTATTATTTAGCGTGTCCAGTCGAGATGTGATTGCCTGAAATGCATGTTCTGATGCAGCATCCCTTTCGATACAAGATCGCTTAGTTTGCAAATACTTCCCTCACACTCTTGCGATGACGCGAGTCAGTACCTCGGCTGCCGCAGACATAATACTGGCATTATTAGCGTAATGTGTGTACTTTATATTAAATAATTGCCATGCATGCAATTGCATTGACAATTTTATCTTCGAAAGTATTGAGTTGTTTGAGAACTGCAGTACGTATGTGCCCACAATGCATCTATTTCTGATCGTCTGTACGAATATCATTTAAATGGTGGATAATTCTGTGCCATATTAGTTCCTCAATATCAGACATGCAACTAATCAAACTACGGTTATGGCTGTCTAGTTCTTCAGGAATGCTCATAACTTGTTTATTGGTAATTCCCTCAAATATAGCGCTAAGTTTATTCTCCAAGCCAGCTATGCTCCCCTGCTGCGTATGTAGCACAGCAACACTTTTACCGAGCGTATTTACTTGTTTGGAAAGTTTCGTGGAGATATTTGCAAAACCCTTACGCAAAGTTTGTTCGAGTGCTATTTGAACTAATCTTGTTCACTATTCGTAAATTATAATTCAGAGTTGACGTGAGTGTTGTAAGTGATCTATAATCGACACGGTAAGTTGCGCTTCAACTGCGGGCAGTTTATTTGCCACTATGCTTCGCACATTATTTGACAACGTCTGAAAATGTTTTGTCACAGTAACAGCCAACGTACTAATGGCCCTGAAGTTCGATTCTACCTTAGTGGTTAATGTGTCCAGCACAGTCTTGTAATTAATGTGGCTGGCGAGTTTAGCGCTGAGACCTTCCACTTGAGCTCCCACATCGGTAATTTTTTTTTTCCATGGCTGACACCATGCTGTCAACCGCATCGATATTCTGCACTTTATCGATTACTTAGTCTAGCTGGGCGTCCAGCTTGGTAAAGAGTGCATTTGTGTGGCGAACAAACAGCCCTCCATGGCTACTAAATTCGATTCAATTTTTTTTGGGGTGCGCTCCGACTTGAGGTAAGTGTCAAGCAATGCTGTGAGGACTGCTAGCACTCCAACACCGATCTGCTCTCCCATATTTGCGATTTTATTCTCCACAGCATATATTCTACTTCCTAATGCGTTTAGTTTCAACAGGTCTTCAGATATTTTGTGTAGCTGGGCCTCCATTTTGGTAGACAGTATGTTCGTGTTACCAGGCAGCCTGCCTTCCATTGCTTCGAGTACGCCTCCACTAGTAATGGCAGTGATGTGTGATATATTTTCAATAAATGATCCGAAAGCGGACATTCATGTTCGCGATCAATATATTAGTATCTTAAAGTCTCTTTTCCACTGTAGTGTGTTCCCCCCCCCTCCCCAACACAGGCACTTTCTTAACGTCACTGGACAGTGTACCTTATTCGCACATCATACCTGCTTGAATTCTGATAGCTTTTTACTCTCCCATACTGCCCAGAGCTGTTTCTACATCATTAATTCGAGTCATACCTGTCACTTATGTGTGTAAATGCGTCTCAATACTTGTTTGCAGTGCTAGCACTGGTCGCAGCACATCAGATGTAACACTTCGCACAAAGGATACATTAATGGCATCCTCGTAATGCCTGGGAATGCCAAGGTTCTAGGCTCGCTTACCACCAAAACTGCAATTCGCATCGTTGGTGGACATTATGCAGCTTTCTGGTTCGCATTTCAGGCCGCTATGCCCAAATTTGGATACGTAGTAACTCATACTTCAGTGATGGCTTATAATAAACTGATGAAATGCTTTGCAGTACCTTCCTTTATCAATTGGAAAATCTTTCGCACCTACTAGGAAACTGTATGCATCTCTCCAGCAATGCGCACACATTTCTTTAAAGCTGTCAAATAGCTCAAAAATAAACACAGAGTTTGGCAATGCTTCGTCTGGCTTTATAACTGATTTATTTTCACTTAAGGGGAAATATTGCAGTCCTGCAATCCCTTGCATAATTTTTGCTAGATGCAAATACTTTGGCTGTTGGAGTGATTTTGAATAAAGGGATTATATGAATTCGAACCAGAGGCAATTTTCTTCTTTTAACAAACTCAGGAGGGCGCAAGTCTTCCCAGAATTTGAAGGACCGCATATAATTGTGTGAACTGTACTAGGCAATAATTTTCTGTCCATCGATTTAAATGGGTCAGTTTCCACTGCCTTGTCAATGTTACTAATACGTACTGGCAGCCTAGTTTCCTGTGTGACAACTTCCATTATACTGCTATGCAAATCTGTAAATATAAATTATTTATAAGTTATAATTTTTTGGCGAAAGTACGATAGGTCTGTGGTGTATGGCGTTTTCTTTGCTACATACTGGGGATTGTTCGTTTTACCAGCGTCTGACTGACTTTGCCGGACGTGGAAGTTAGAAATGATGGGGGAATTTATTTCAATATATATCGCCCCAGCATTTACCCTTAATATAGTTTTGCTACTTTCTGAGGGGTTGCAAGAAGTCCACCCCTCGGTCCTTATATAGTCTTAAATTTCTCTGTCCTGCACTTTCCCCGAAGACTAGCGCAGCTGCAGGGTTTGGAGACGTCCGTAAATTAAAGTAAACTAAATCAATTGCTGTGTGCTGATGACTCAAGACATCGAGGCGTCTTTTAGGGTGCCGCGACCTCTAAATTACCATAATTGACATCAACTACCGAGTGGTGCTGACTCAAGACGTTGCAGCTGCAGGTCTCTGGAGACGTCCGTAATTTAACGTAAATCAACGTAATTTAAATCTATTGCTGTGTGATGATGACTCAGACTGTAGGACTCGTCTTTCATTGAGCGAAGCGACCTGTAAATTACCATAATCAATTTTGTCACACAGCAGTCACTCAAACATTATAATTCGTCTTTAACGGCGCTCTTAAATGTCAATGTCGATGACTCAGAAGTTAAGGCATCTGGCCACCGACACATCAATTATAATTTGCCTCTAACAATGTTCTTAAATGCCACTGCCATTGCGACTCATAATTGACATCAATTACCTCGTGGTGACTCAAGATGTTGCAGTGTGAGAACACATCGACACATTAATCATAATTTGTTTTTTTAATGGTGTCTGACTGTCTTTGTAGCATCAGAAGGTCCCTAGCAGCTGCCCCTCCTACAATTAAGCCCAAATTACTTCCTATTATGTGTTATGTTTTGTTCTCAGAGGGGAACGCCAGCGTAATTTGGGTGTAGAGTTCAGGCTCATATATACGCCACTTGCATTGGCTAGTATTCAGTTTTGAATTCTCGGGGAAAACGCTGTTCGTAATGACACTGTTGGAATCTATTTTCGCATGTTATGTCTCCTGACGATTATATGTCTGACATTGAGGTGATCATTACTCCGCCTACGTCTCTGCCTACTAAACGTGCGCGTGCGCCTTGCATTAAAGAACGTCGTTATTTTACAGTTTTTCAGCATTATTTAGCCTACATGCGCGGTACTAGGTATTGGTCCATGGGAGTGTCTAGACCTACTGACGACGACGCACATTCACATAACCGCGATAGCCGTGCGAGAGTACATTACAGCCATTGTTTCTTTTCTGCATAAATAAACATCTGTGTAAACATCAAAAAATGTGAAGTGGGGGAATTGGATGCAGACCTTGGAGTTCCTAGCTTTGTCCGCAATATTACCCCTTACTTCTACTAAAGAGCGGTTGGTCGTCTACTTTGATGAATGTGTCAAATTCAACTTTGTTTTACTGGATGAAGCATACTGTCGTCCTCAGCGACGACGTAGCACACACAGCTGCAGCCGTCGCCATAGAGATGTTGCTACAATACTTCGTCTCGTGCGGCGATGCCAAGAATTTCACTACTGGCAATGGAGCCCTCATCCGCCATCGATCATATGAGTTGTTCGACGTATGATTTCAACAAGGCATTTCCAAGCTCACTCAATGAAGCATGCAAGACTTCTGGAAATAATACAGATTACACTTCGTTCATTTCTTTACAGAGCAGTGGTGAAAGGTTGGTGTGATGTGTGACGAGGTTCGTTAGAAAATTGTGTGTATTCATTCTACGTCACGTTTTTTTACTTGAAATGTAACTGGTGACGAGGTTCATTAGAAAAAAAAATTTTTATTCGTGACAGAAAAATCAGATTGCTTACTGCGAAATACAGTATGTGTGTGTACGGATTGCGTTTAATAAAAGGCGTAAATATGCCTCTGTCATGCTTTTTATTTCTTTGTTATTAAAAAAATCCTTTTTTTTTTAAAATACTTATTTACTGTGTGTGTGTTGAGTTCAATTGAATACCTGGGCTGAGATAATTGCAAGTGTTTAATTTTGAATGTNCTTAAATACTTATTTACTGTGTGTGTGTTGAGTTCAATTGAATACCTGGGCTGAGATAATTGCAAGTGTTTAATTTTGAATATTCATCATTATCTTCAACTCCTAAGAAACTAACACAACAACAAAAACATATTTACATATTATTTTTTGGGTGTTTTGATATTTCAATTAATTTTATATACCTATAATTATGCTGCTTATCAAGTACTTAAAAAAAACACTTCAATGTGCGCAGCCTCGCACGATTTAATGGCTAGAGGGGTGGTGGTGGTGCCAACATGGCTGCCGCTATGGAGGGGGGTCACGACGAAGATACAGGGGTGACACAGCATCCAATATGGCTGCCGATAATAAAAAAAATTGTTTACTTATTTTCCTTATGTTTTACATAACTTTTTAAATATACTGGCTGGCAAAATAGCCGCTATTGAAAACAACTTGTACTGACTGCAAATATGGCCGCCAGTAACTAAATGTACTGACTGGAAACATGGCTGCCAACATGGCCGCTGCTACTGAGGTGGTGGTGCCAACATGGTTACCGCTATGGAGGGGGGTCACGACGAAGATAGAGGGGTGACACAGCATCCAATATGGTTGCCGATAATAAAAAAAAATTTACACTTAATTTCCTCAAGTTTTACATAACTTTTTTAATTTACGGGCTGGCAAAATAGCCGCCATTGAAAACAACTTGTACTGACTGCAAACATGGCCACAACATGGCCGACCTCTTGTAAATGCATGCCTCCTGCTGTTGCATTCCTCATATTTTGTGTCCTTGTCCCTCCATCCATCCTGCGTTTGAATGCCTTTTTTCCTACTACTCATGTCGTACCTTAACCAAAATACAATTCCATTTGAAGTAACAAGTTTACTACCCTTCAAAAAGCCACAAAAATTTATATTTATGGTATCTGGCATATGCATTTGAATAATTGAAAGTAAACATATACATATAACCTAAACACAGCATTATGTGATCTATACTTCATATGATGTACAAATATAGCTGCTAGCTGCGATACGAGGAGCCATATAGGCTGCCATAACTCTATTACCAAGTAACCAAAGTGCTGGACAAATATACATGGCAGTAAAAAATATATCTATATTTAACACATAAACATATTAATATAAAGGTAACAAACACTAATTTAGAGATCAACAAAATACAGATACGTGCGTAGGTATTTTATGTATACGTAATTTACACAGCTTAATAATATTTATCAGGACATTAACATTCTCACTGTCAGTCATTATATATATATATATATATCAAATATATATATTTTGGAAGTAAAACTTCGACATTGTTATCCAATAAATATGTTGTGTGGGCTTATGTATCCATCATACATACTATTTTTTTACACATTTACAGAATATAACTTGTACATAACAACACTGAAATTATGTATGGAGGTTTGATGGACATATTTTTTATATTGTTTGATAAACTTCAATAGAGCTTTTCCTGCTTGCACGTGCTTTACTTAAATAACCCCTACAAATTATGTGAATTCATTGATAAAGATATTATATAAACTAGTAGCTCTTGTATATACGTCTATTATACACTCTGTCTTGTGTTGGGTATTTGTGCCGCTGACGGCGAATTAGCTGCAAGCCAGTTCAGTACCTTGTTCTTATATGTGATGAGGCATTTTAGCTCTTCAATACAATATATGTACATCATATGTCAAGCCAAGCACTTAACTATTTACTATAATATTTAAACACGCTATATATAGCACTATTACGCGGACAATTCTATATAAATATTTTACAACCAATTAAAGCAAGAAGATTTTTCAGGAATACAGATAATCGTCACCCATTTATCATGGTACATTGAATATGATAAATTGTAGAATTTGAGTTCAGAACAATTCATGCAGACGACTCTTAATGTGTGATGTTCAGCAAGTTTGTAATTAACCTTAAGGAAGTGTAAGCTATATTTACAAGTCAAAGTATACCATTTTTTATGGTTTCAAATGCACCAGCTGTGTATCGTTACATGAAGGATGTCCTTTCGCTGTCCTTACAACGTTACCTTTCCTAACTTAGCTCTCTATTAATATCTGGCATATAGCTGCCAATTATTTTCATAATTATTCCAGTAGCAGGCAGAATTCTATAGGTTTTCATGTAAGTTGAGTAGATATAGCACTCATGCGACGCTCCAGTACATCACAACGGTATTCTAAATGTCGGAGTTTATAGTGGGACGGTTGAGCAGTCCCGCCTATTTGGCTTCCAATCGTTACACAATTGACTAAGCTTAATGGACATAATAATTATTGGGTTTTTTTACAAAACATATTTTTTTGAGAACTATTGATGCAGTGATTTAAGTGTGTTATTTCCAAAATGACTTGGGTATATACAATAAAGTAAAGGGGAAATCTGAATCCACGAGAAACAGTCTAATAGCAAAACCAGTACCGTGATCCGTTATTCTATCAAACTCCCTTTCACTACTCTAGAATCCAATGATGTGATGTTTGACCTACTCCAAACGACACCAAGTAATAATGCGTGCGATCGTTGGCTCTACCCCAAAAAACATGTGCAATCATTTCACGGTGAGTGGAGTGGAGAGATTTGGGTGGCTAACATCAAGGTCTTGAGAGCCGATGAGGGTGAAACGAGGTGAGTATGGAACAGTGCCGGAAGGCAAGGTTGGGAGAAATGGGAGATCCCCGAGAAAACTCCCCGACCAGCGTCGTCGTCCGGCACGATTCCCAAACGCGAAAGTCTGGGAGCGCCCGCGCCGAGAATTGAACCCTGTTCGTCTAGGTGGAAGTCAAGTAGTGTAACGACTAAAACATCGCGGCCCTTTCACGGTGGAGATTTCTATAACTGTCTTATATAACCTAATATGTCTGCTTGATGGTTGGTTAGCACAACACACTCGCTATTAAAGATTATTTACTCTTTTGAACCTACAATAACAATTTGACAAGAAAACTGCTCATAAATTCTTTTTACGGCATGCCTAAATTTACTTGTTTCTACAATCGTTTGGTTTTTAAGAGTTTTTGCCTTGGCCCACGTAGTGCCAAAATGAACAAGTGCAATGGAAAGAAATGATTTTTCAGTTAACTTTTTGAATCATAATTTGGAATGTTAGGACATTTATTGCCAATGCAGTTCGGAGATAATTTATATGAAACGTACAAGGTATTTCTAAAACATGTCGAAATTGAAACGATGGCATCTAAGAGTTTATATAAACAATAAATCCTTTAAGCAAAATATTTGGAAGAGTCATATGATATTTTTAAAGTTAGATTTAATATAGCAAAGCAGCGCTGGTAGTCCGAAACTTGCTGTACACGCGTGAACAACAAGTTGCACATCACGAAGGCGAAAGAAACTGGCGCTCCATGCGGCGTACGCCTGTACACAGGCCCTCCTGTCCACGTGTACAGTGTTTACATCGCCAATACTACTGTTTGCATTTTTCTGGAGATAAAATGCGATCACTTCTCGCAGCCTTTACTAGTCAATGGCTAATCTCCCATTTTTCAATTAGTTTAACACACGTGTTTTAACAAGCAAACACTAGCGGCGGTCACGTACCTAGCGTTGGTGTTTTATGTGCAGGCGCTCTCCACTAGTGTGCCAGTTCCATTCGCCTTCGTGAAATGCAACATGGAGTTCCCGCTAGTTCATCAATTTGCGGACTTTTGGCGCTGGTTTTCTAATATCAATTTCAATTTTAAAAATACTAGATTAATTTTCGGAACATTTTGATTTAAGGATTTATTGTTTATATTAGTCCATATTCGTCACATCAAATAATCATTCATTCCGTAGCGTCTGCTCTGCCGCAAAATAAACGTACATGATAACCGGCACAGCTAACTGTTCAGAAGCGTAGGTAAGAATTAGGAACAAAAATTAAAGACATCTTACGAAATACAGCTAAAGATAACGGAACATTTTCTCAGGGAATGCGAGTGGTTAACTCTCTCTCTGGACTAAAATAAGTTAGTTGTTGCCCCATTCGCGCTGTTTGAAATAATTGCTGTAGTTAAGAGAATAAATAATTATAAAATCTTTAAACGGATACCTCAACTTTGAAATGGAAACATTTAAATTACTAAGAACGGACATTAAATAAAATTGATAAGGTTTTATTTCTAACGTCTCACCGTATAAACATTTAAAACACAGAAACATGAACAACCAGTAAGTAACAAAAGACAACCAATTCCTAGAATTTTTCAGTCAACAATAATTATTACTGATTATATTGTTAATTAAATTTTTACACTTTAAATTTCAAAAGTTACATCACAACACGCAATTCTTCTAAGAGACAGAATAAATATCTACATCCCGCACTCGACCATTCGTTTATCGTCAATATAAGACAGCCCTAGGCTCACATGAGGTGACGAATAGGAGATAACCCGCACTCCTCTCGTTAGGGAAACGTTTACCATCAAACCAAATACTGTGTATCGTCGCGCGTACGCCCACGACTGCTGACCAGAGAGTCCTCTGCTGCTGAACCAGGGGATTGCCCGGCCTCCATTACACCAATTCCGCAAGAAGCGGCCGCCGATCGCGCGGCGAAAACTGCGCATTCATCGGAAGAGGAACTCTGGCTCATAGGGCGACAGCACGCTTCCATGAACTGTCAGCCCAGCGCAACACAGCGACAACTTCCTGATGTGATTTACCAAGCCTCGCAGCCACACAGTTGTGCAAAAAAATCATTTGTTTCAGAAGCACAGATCGTAACCGAGTACAGAAGCAAAATTTACCCACTCAACAGAATAACCAATTTTACAGAATTTAAAGGGACATTAAAGAGTAATTATTATTACTATTACACCTAAATACAGAAATACTACAGGTTTTTGCGATGTTTAGACATTTATTTGCTACCAAATCGAATTCATTGAAAATGGATTATAATACAATTAGATATATTTTTCAAAGACAAATCACCGATTTCAAAGCTAACCTTAAAAAAATATATGTAGTGTGATGGAAACGAGCAAGCTGTAGCAGGCATGCAAGAGGAGTGTGAATAAATTAGCATTTTCCCCAGCGTCATCCGTGGCCAAGGGAGTTTATAAATGGAAGTGGCTTTGGACCGCGACGTCAGGATCTCGATTCTTGGTGATCTAAGGACGTGGTTTAAAGTTCGGTAAGCACTTCACAATATTTTATCATTAAGTCGTACTTAAACTTGTGTAAGGTGTACTACAACCTTCCTAGCACCTACTATCGCGATAATGGCAAAACTTCCTGCTTCGTGTAAGAGAATAATCCCTAGGTTTACCACAGTTCTCTACTTCTGCATGCACAGTAAGCTGGAAGTGGTGGGAGCACTGCTTTGTTAAATAAATAAAAGTAGTGTCTTTCACGGCACATTACTATCAATCATACATGGCTGATGGTCGCAGAACTCTGAACTGCAGCAATACGAGGCACAAAGTATATTCGCTTTCTCTTTATTTATTATCCAATATTTTTGAATTTGAAAAGTGTCGGCAGGCAAAGTCTCAAAAACTCTCTCATTTCTATACTAAACACTTAAATAAACTATAATTTTGTGTGTGTCATCGTTTCAAACGCCGACCTCCCGTGTCGCAGTCGGTTGATGCACCGCCGGGCTGTGGTATGGGACGTTGTAAGTTCAAATCTTACACCCAATACATTTTTGTACTTTTAATAGAAAAATCCTTGAAAGTCCAGTTCCCAGGAAATACGTTTTTAAAACTGCATAGAGTTTTCTTGTAAAATCTGCAAAATGTTTATTTGTAATATTACAAATTATAGCCTTGTATTACAACTGGCATTATTGAGAAGTGTACATAAAATAATTGTTTTCTTCTAGAAAACAAATGCTAAAATATAATTTACAAAAAACAAAAATACACTTCGCCAGCACAACGATTGGAAACTACAACCTTTGAAATTATTAGCTGGCACCGTTAAACACTAAACCAACTGAACTTACGTGTTTTAACTTATTTCTACAGTTAATATAACAGCAAGAACCTTCTTAATATTAATTAATTTATATGGTTCAGAAGAATATGTACATTTATTTCATTTTAAGATTCCTGTTGTTGAGTTATGAGATTTGGACGGCTCTTAACTAGGTATTGAGAGCCGATTTAAGAGTTCTGTGTAACTGGGAAACACAAAAAGTTATTGAATAATATGGTCACGTTTTATGGAAATCGTCGTTTCATCATGATTATTTGAGTTGTTTTAAGTATTTTGCGTTATTCAAACTTGCAATACATTTCTTTTTGCACGCAGCTACACTTGACATCACCCATAGTTTTTGCACAAATAGCTATAATTGGTTTTACGTTCTTGAGTGACCGCAATTTTTCTGAATCTCGTGAAAACGGGTCAGTATAGTAAAAACATCTCTTGAGGTATATTACAAACATGGCCCTTGTAGTTTTACAATCGATAATTTTTTGAAGCAATTGTAAAATTACAAATAATTTCTCAGTAAAAATTACACATTATATTACAGTGTAGGTAAGGCATGGTTGTTAGTTTAAGTTAGGTTTATCTAAGTTTGTAAGCCGTCCCCTGATAAGCCTTCAGGCTTAACACAGCAGGAAGTATATAAGCCCTTTTTATTACAATCAAAAAATTGCTTCAAACTTAACTTCTCACCTCAAATTTTTAAATTCAAATGAGTGCATTAAAGTTCCTATACCCACCTCACTTTCCAACCCACCCTGTTGTAAAACGTATGGTTCACAGCTTCATTANAGTGCATTAAAGTTCCTATACCCACCTCACTTTCCAACCCACCCTGTTGTAAAACGTATGGTTCACAGCTTCATTAATGAAAAACAAAGTAGTCAGCAGAATCTTTGGTGAGTCTATTTGAAATGAGGTCATCAAAGTGGTACACTTTTGTTTTACTAGTGCGAATCTAACACAGAATTAAGAGACATGTATATGAACGTTATTAATAAGAGATTTATAAAAAATCTGTGAACGTGAAATACAGAACAAAGGTATAAAATCAGTCTCGATCAAAAAATCAAAGAAAAAATTGNATAAAAAATCTGTGAACGTGAAATACAGAACAAAGGTATAAAATCAGTCTCGATCAAAAAATCAAAGAAAAAATTGCATTATGTGTGTTATGTTTATTCTTGAACGTTTTGTTAACTGGCCCACAGCAAAAGGCCAATGCAAGCACAAAACATTAATCTTGGATAAAAGTAAATAAATGTGAAATGGAAATGCATTCACCAAAGGCTTTGCAAGGTGGGCATCATAGGTTGCAGTTATCTCTGTAGCGGGGATCCAGATCCTGGCATGGAGCCACTACGGAGCTCACGTAATGCAGGAATGGCAGTACTCCAAGAAGCCCACCGGCCATCAGCAATGTCTTACACGTTTCTCCCATGTGTTAACCCCCGCGCGACGGCGTACAACCTTGGGGGAGGCCGGCAGTGCCAAAGAGCTGCAGAAAGCATGTAGTATGGCATAATCACGGTTTCTTCACCCTTTTGCTGTCAAATATTTGAAAACACACCCCCTGTGTACGTCGTATTTTGTTGGTTCTTAAAAACCTCAAGCATAAAAACATTTTTAATTATTGTTAAAATATAAATAAACATATTTTTTATTGAACTTATAGTTATATTTTATTGATAAATAATAATATTCCTTTTATAATTAACAAGTATGAACACAGGGAGGAAAAAGGTGTGTTGGAAACACCTAGTAAGAAAAAGTTCTTGTGCAAACTGTTATTGAACTGAATGTGCAGGAATGCGACGCATTGTCCATTTGGTGTAATTTTCTAGACTAAGTTAAGCTTTGTTTGCACGGGGCCGAGGAATATCTTGAATTATAACCTAAGCAGGGTTTGAGAATGGTTGGAAATTGACTATAGAGGCAGAGAGCCAGGCCAAAGCTGTTGGTCGGGATAGAGCTCCAGAACGCGAGTGAGACACGCTGCAGCACGAGGCTTACCTGAGGGAGACGTGTTGCAGTGGCTGGACAGGATAGAGTAGGTGGTTGTAGTCACGTTGCTTTGCCTGGTGGCGCTGCTGGGTCGTACTTGGTGTGCTGGCAGGAGTCAGGGATCGGCACCGCACCTCAAAGGAAGAAGCACACTGCGTGGGATAATAGCGTAGGACCAGTAACTGTGAAGAATAATGTCACCAACTAGACTCCTACAGAGAAAATCAAACTTCGTGTGTACATGCTGGTTTATAAGCAGGAAATATCTCTACTGGGAAAGAGAACGGCGATTAAGACAAGAATAATTGTTGGTGCTAATGACGACAGTGATTCATTCTATGTGCTCACCAATCCCCCAAACAATTCTTCTGCCATACATGTCCTAATAAAGAAAGAAGACAACGTGATAAGTGTCCATATATTTCCCGAAGACACGAATCACCTTATTTATATAAGCAGGCATTTAATAGCTTTCGTAAAATACAAGGATTATTCTCTTGTTGATGGTTCGGATTTTTCTTTTGCAAATATCATCCCATCGAAAATTTGCTCTATTCTCAGCAAATATTGATTCACCTGTGTAGGAAGGAGAGCTTTGCATGTTGCGCTATGCCTTTTTAAGCTATCGAGTATTCGAAAATATGATTTCCATTTTTTACATGATAAGATAACACATTTCATATTTTTTTGGCAGCCAGTCACGTTTCGACGAGCATTGCAACTTTTAGAAAAAGTGTTCTTACAGTAATGTCATAAATAATTTTCTCAATTATTTCCACCGTAGAAAAAAATAGCTCTGTTCGCTTTTCGAAGTCTGAATAGCAACTGAGTCAGTCATCCTATACTATACTAATATATAAACATACATACATNTATTTGTCTCTTCGCACTGTAGGCATATGGAAATTATATGTTACAGTAGTGATGTTATTGTTCCCGCCATTGTTTACATAGTAGTGTGAGTTGCCTTTAATACTTACTTAATCATTGTGTATGGTTGGGAAGACTCTAAGATAACCTACGTGCATATGTTTGGGGAAACCCTGAGATAACTCTCCCAGCTTGTCCTGCAAGAGCGTGATGTATAATTTGTGGGAAGAACTTAAATGTTAATCTAATTAGGGAAATTTTAACCCTTTCGTAATGATGGGAGTGATGTTATGAAGTTGCCGAACGTATCTTAAACGATAAGGAATGTATGCGCACCTATTCTTGTAGGGAGTAAATTAATCTGTAATAATTTTTATATGTATAGGACATAACTCCACGATGANCCTCACATTACCTGTTAGGCCTCTTTATGCACAGTGCTGTTCTCTCTTTATTACGGTGGTAGCTGACATTTATGCCTTATTTGTCTCTTCGCACTGTAGGCATATGGAAATTATATGTTACAGTAGTGATGTTATTGTTCCCGCCATTGTTTTCATAGTAGTGTGAGTTGCCTTTAATACTTACTTAATCATTGTGTATGGTTGGGAAGACTCTAAGATAACCATACGTGCATATGTTTGGGGAAACCCTGAGATAACTCTCCCAGCTTGTCCTGCAAGAGCGTGATGTATAATTTGTGGGAAGAACTTAAATGTTAATCTAATTTGGGAAATTTTAACCCTTTCGTAATGATGGGAGTGATGTTATGAAGTTGCCGAACGTATCTTAAACGATAAGGAATTTATGCGCACCTATTCTTGTAGGGAGTAAATTAATCTGTAATAATTTTTATATGTATAGGACATAACTCCACGATGATTTGTGTTGTCAGGAACGATATATACACACATATATCTATAACGAATTTACCGTCTGTATTTTAAAGAGTTCGAAAATTACGAGCACCTGTGCTTATAAGGCTTAAATGATACTGTGATAATTTACCCATTGTCAAGGGTGTTCTGTGGCTCAAAACATAGAACCATATATTATAATGAATATGTATTTTTTCCGCTTTGGTATAACTTACTCGACCAATCTTTGTTTGCATATGTTGACGGGTCTGCTGTATGTGTGTGTATGTAAGTGCGTACATGAATTTTGCGTACTGACGCCATGAGCATATATCATATCCAAAACGTATTTCACGGCAGGAGCCACGCACAGCTTTCCCTTTGGTGTAACATACTCTTCGTCAAAGTGTTCGGCGTCACTCTTTATGTTAGGTGGCATGCATCGTTGAACTGTTCGGCGCCGCCCTTTAATATGAAAATGCATGTGTCGTTTAAGTGTATGGTAGCGCCCTTTATATAATGCCGCACGCGCTTCATTGCAGTGTTTGGTGTCATCCTTTATGTTAGGGTACGTGCATCATTGAAGTGTACAGTGCCACCCTTTATACTTAAATGCCCGCATTGTTGAAGTATACGGTTGTGTGCTTTATGTTATGCTTCGGGCGCTTCGCCACAGTGTTTGGCGTCGCCTTTGTGTTAATGGTGCTTGCATCGATGCAGGTGTTTGACACCACCCTTTAAATATTAAAATTCCCGCGTTGTTGAAGTGTACGGTAGCATCCTTTATGTTATGCCTCGCGCGCTTCGTCGCAGTGTTCGACGTAACCCTTTATGTTAGGGTGCGTACGTCGTTGAAATGTTCGGCGCCACCCTTTATATATATATATGATAGCGCCTTTTATTTTATGCCGTGCACACTTCGTTGCAGTGTTTGGCATCACCTTTCATGTTAGAGTGTATGCGTCGTTGAAGTGTTCGGCTACATTCTTTATGTTACATCAAGTGCCATGGCGACGTCCTTTATGATATGCCTCGGGTCACGGCGTCTGGGGAAGACTCTGAGATAATCCTCCTAGCTTGGAATGCTAGCATGTGATATCTGAGACAACATCTCGCTTGAAATGCGAGAGCATTAAGTATATGATCTAGAAGGAATGAATTAAATAGTAATAGTATTTGGGAAGATAGTGAAATAACCCATGATGTAGTGACCAGACGGGTGACATGGTAGGGATTTGGGAAGACTCGGAGAACCCCCCTGAAAGAGTATGATGTAAAGGCCAGTCGGGTGACGTGGCAGGGATTTGGGAAGACTTGGAGAACACCCCCTCCAAGAGTGTGATGTAGGGGACCAGTCGGGATGTCAGGGAAGACTTAGAGAACACCCTTTTGCCTAAGTTATGTATTTGCCAGTTGTACCTTAAATGGTTCGGGAATTATGATCAACTATGCTTATAAGTTCGCATATGACTTAAATGACCATTTGCTAATTTTCTTTGTCTGTGTCGGTGCCTATGATATGAATTTGACGACTACATCTTGAATGGTTCGGGAATTATGGCCAACTATGATTATAAGTTCGCATAGGGCTTAAATAGCCATTCTTAGTTTATATCGTATTTGGGAAGACACTGCGATAACCTCAGCTCCTCAGCTCCTTAGCTTCTCATTGCCCAAAAATGAGTCATTTAGCCATATTGTGGAGTCATTAAACAGATTTTAAAAATATATATAATTTTGGGAAATTAGGGAAATTTTTAGGGAAATTTGGGATATTTCGAGGGAAAAACAGGAAAAAAAGGCGGCGGAATGCAAGAGCATGCTTTTGTCGTTTGGCCGATCCCCGATCCCTCCCGCCATCCTGTATTCGAACTTACATTTTAGAACTACTAGCCGGCAATGGTGGACGAAACACTTGATCCTTTATGTACCTCCCTAGAAAAAAATCACACGGGGTAAGATCCAAGCTTCTTGGGGACCAGTGATAAAGAGCCTGGTCACCAGCTACTCCTTGACCAATCCAGCGTTGCGGCAACGCCTCGTTCAGGTATCCGCAAACAGCTAGGTGCCAATGGTGTGGCGCACCATAAAGGAAACATCAGATCGTCCCCTTGACATTGACGTCGAATGCGATCTCGCTACCCGCTCACCACCTCAAACCGAGAGTTACGAACGCCATCCAAACCGTAACACCGGGCATGCTGACAAGAGCGTGGAACGAGTTTGACTATCGCGTAGATGTCGTTCGGGCCACTCATGGTGGTCAAAATGAACATTTATGAATGTATGGTAAACAAAGTTCACGGTTCCACGGTTCATTTGATTTGTCAATCTAGGTTGTAGGTTGTATGGTTTTGATATTATAGACCTTCAAAATTTGGGTATTCTTTTATAATCATCCTGTCCTTTTTGAGGGGGAAAAAAAATTATGAAAATCAAAATTATTTTTTAATTCAGCCAATCAACTTTTACCATTTAACTACGTATGTGGCGAACGAATGAGCATGTATGTATATTTTTATTGGGAGCGCTTTAGCGCCAAACAGATTACGAATCGAAGGTACAGAAACTTCTTTACATCAAATTTACCTTGTGTGCTGGCTTTAATTTTGTTTTAAAGAAATTACGTTTGATAAGAAATAAAGGTGTAAGAAATCTGTGTGACAAGTGTTTATTTTTTTTTCATCTGTATGTTCTGTCTATTTTTCATCAATCAGTGTGAAACAGATATATTTTTCCCAAGTGTCGAACATGGATCCTCCTGTCAGTGTGCCCTTGTGTATTCTAGAATGGGATAAAGACAAACAAATGTTTCTTTTTTTGTTCCGCCGTATTAAAGTTTGTATGATAAAATTAATAAACTTTAGTGAATTCTTTTTGCAACTTATAAAGGTTTACATGATAAATGAATAAGTAATCTATCACAGTTGGGATAATAAATTTAATGTAGTTAGCGTGAAGCCACCGCCGTAGGCGAGCTGCTCGCCCCTTTCTTAGGCTCCAGGTGGCGCGAGCGTCCGCCCGCTGCTGCCAGCATGTTCAGAAGGAAGAGAAAATTACGATTTATGCACGGCTGCCAACTCGTGAATACTGCAGGTGCTGCCAACCTTAACTCCGACCGTCTCTGCCGCTGATTCACAGCGCGTATATAGATAATTTTCGAGACTGCCTTGACCTGCAAAGTGTTTTACCCTTATATATGTAATTTATTTTTAAAATACAAAATTACGTTTATACACGTAACATATTTACATTATTTTAGTGACGGCTAGAGTTTCGTTGAATATTTCAATTTTTTTAAGATGATTCTTTTTCTTAGAATTATAACAGAACTAACGTACTTAAATATTTTTTTTTTACAAACAGTGTTTTTAAAACATACTTCAGTAAGTATGACATAACTCGAGAAAAAATTTTTTTTTAACTCATATGCATTGCAATATTATTATTCTACATAGTAAATAAAATACAACAAGTACTTTTATTAAACGAGATTCTTCTCCGAGTCAGGGATGTCATTACGCACGTAATATATTTTTTAATGTACCATGGTTTATCATAACTCCATAGTCTTCGGGCTTCAGAGTTGCACGGAACACAGAAATATCTTTGATTTTTGCACTCGTGAAGTTTTGACGCGTACGTCTCGATGAGATGTCGAACCGGCGAGCAGCAGCAATGCCCGTGAAGGTCTGCGACGTTCGTTCCGATGGGACTCGCATTGCGAATCGCCAACTCTTGGCGTCTTCCAATTACATACACAGCATACTTGAAAACTATGGCTTCCTCCAATACGTTGGGAATTCTGTCGTACGGAGTATTCCCCTTGTCCCACCCTAGAACGTATGTTTCGTACGTCTGTAGGCGGCACGTCTGTGGCGTGGTGCGGCTGAGGTGCTGCCTTGGACACGGCGGTAAAAACTTTGGTTTTCTCGTTATCGTCACTGTACGAGAAGGCAATCTGCTTGATGGTTTACGAGTCAAATGAGCGAAAACCTTGGGTGTTGAAAAACACTTTTTTCACTAGATATTAATTTTATACAAAATATTTTAAGTTATCATGTAAACTGAGATTTAAAGATTTTTTGCAAAGTAATCTGAAACTTCATTGAGGCCCATACACGTCGGGTACCTGTGTTCTAGGTTGATTTCCTCTCCGGGTAGTGCTTGACAGCAAATTTCTTGAAGGAGAGAATCTTCCACAGGTACAATTTGCGAGTAGATAACTTCCAAGGGCGTGTCTTCCACGAGGGCGTCTCCCATGGGGAAGGCGTTTTCCAAGGGCGCGGACGTCATGAGGGCTGCTCGGTGGGCCTTGCACCAGACCCTGCGATGCGGCGTGTGGGGAACCGAGGTGGTGCAGCCCTCGAAACACTCCTTGCACGGGAGGCAGTCTCATATGTCTTCGTCCTTCTGCAGTTAGGCAGGCAAATACTAGAATACAGGCGAAATTTTGCTAGGTGCTTAGACCAGGAGAAATTCTTTCAGCCGGTACGGCAACTCGTCGCGTTTGTCCAAGGCATTATGAGTGCGCACCCTTCCAAATGCTAAAATGGCACAAAGGTTTAATGGCCACTTGGACGACACACGTACCTTTCTAAGAGCGAGAAAATGACTGCTTTCCCGAGGGGACTCGGGGTGCGTCTTATACAGTGTTTTAGGGCAAAAAAACAGTCCGAGCTTGCGACTAAAGTAGGCCGCTGATTGGTCGGAACGATGGTTTCCGAAAACGCACGAGAAATTAGCCAATAAGAATCATGGGTGCGAATGGAGCCAACATGACTAATTGGTCGAACGAAGGTTTCCTAAAACACACGAGAAATCAGTCAATGAGAATGAGGGGTGGGGGTGAAGGCCTGCCGACGAATTGGTCGAACAAAGGTGAGTTATTGGTGGTAGGGGTGGGGCAATTATCTAATGAGAATCACAGGGGTGGAGGTTAATGATTGTGGAGCAATTTACTAACCAGAAACATTTACGAAGTAATTAAATA
Organism: Clitarchus hookeri; assembly: GCA_002778355.1. NCBI lineage: Eukaryota > Metazoa > Arthropoda > Insecta > Phasmatodea > Phasmatidae > Clitarchus > Clitarchus hookeri. Next base: position 446,830 of record NQII01001561.1, read on the forward strand.
TATTATAAGGTGGTGGTGGGATGGAGCAATTAGCCAATGAGAAACATTGGCGGAGCAATAAAATATTTTGGAAGCGGGTTGTGATAGTGAGGGAAGTGGAAAGGGTGGTAGGCGTTCTGCATGGAGACCTCCGAAAATGAAATTTTTTTAATAATAAATTTTACATAGTAAATTTTTTTTTATAATATTTAATAATTTTTAAAATGTTTTTTTATAAATTGTTGGGATTTTTTGAATTATTTTATTTTGTTCAAATTTTTTGGATTTTCGAGATCAAAGGTCACTGGGGTAAAAGGTCAAAGGTCACTGACATCCAACATGGTGAAAAAGATGGCCGCCAGCCGACCAGAATGACATAGCATGAACAGTTCCGAGCTCCGATCCCATATCCCAATGCTTCAGACTTCCCCTATTTCCTTATACTTCTTGTACTAGGTCTCAGAGTCAGGACTCTACCCTGTTAGCAAGGGTATATCATCAACCAGTAATTTTGAAAGGAATATTGACAACCACCTTACTAAAACGGAAACTGCATGTCACACAGCCAAGCGTGATTACGAAAAAAACAACAAAAGAATTGCAGGAAAAACTAGCGTTAGTTAACCAACAGTTGGGTAAACTTAGGTAAAGTAACCATGCACAATCCACTGAAACATTAACAAAAGAACATTTTTCACAACCACTTGTGAATTCAAATTCTTCGTCTCAACCCAGTGCAGTTGTATTGAATCCTACTGCAGCTCTTTTGCACCACCCTTCGAAGCAGTTGGCAGAGGGCATACCCACTTATTGCTTTTGTACTTTTGTAAACCCCGTTATGTTTCTGAATCAAAATAGAGGAATATGGTAAATTGTTTGCATTAACTGAGGAAGGAACTCTTTTGTGTTTAGAACTAAATCTTAAATCAACAGCTCTACTCTGGTGGGAACTGATAAGAGATTAGGAAAATAAATTTTTAGAATTTCAGCATAAATTTTTTTAACAATACTGGAGTACATGTATTCAGGGTTAATAGCGAGCAAGGTTGCACTTAGAGAAATATGATCCCAAGATAGATAAATCGTTGGAACAACATTTCAGTTAAATATTTGAGCGTACTTTTCATCTTAATGCTTCAATGGAAGACGAAAAGTTGGCTGAGGTGATTGTGTGCCATTTACCAACGTGCGACCAAGATCTATGGGTTGATCGAAGTTTCTCTACACTTTCATACTTCAGAAATGAATTACTGAAATTTTACCAATCNATAAATTTTTAGAATTTCAGCATAAATTTTTTTAACAATACTGGAGTACATGTATTCAGGGTTAATAGCGAGCAACGTTGCACTTAAAGAAATATGATCCCAAGATAGATAAATCGTTGGAACAACATTTCAGTTAAATATTTGAGCGTACTTTTCATCTTAATGCTTCAATGGAAGACGAAAAGTTGGCTGAGGTGATTGTGTGCCATTTACCAACGTGCGACCAAGATCTATGGGTTGATCGAAGTTTCTCTACACTTTCATACTTCAGAAATGAATTACTGAAATTTTACCAATCTGAAAGACAGAGATCACCTGTTTCAGGGATCCTGGAAGGCCACCACATTCTAAGTCTCCACTTTTGTATACAGGGAACAGCCAGAACAAAATAAAATATTCTGGCCAAACAAATTTCCAAAACCAGCCTAGAATTAATACATTACATTGTGAATCTGTTTATTTTGTATAATGGTAATGCTGAAGTGTTACTCTACCAGTCAGGTAACAATAAAAGGTACTATAAAATCAATAGAATCAAAGGTAAAATATATTTTGCTGCTTATAGAGATAGTAATAATAACAAAAGTGAAAGGTATCAACCCAATCAGAACCATGAACCAAATTCATACATACAGATGGTACCGTGCACATGATGGGTGTAGGTAAGTCAAGTTCAGTTCAACTCCATACACCTCTTACTAATGCCACCAATAATCAACGTTACTGGCAATCACCAACAGTAAATATAAATCAGGTAATCCATGTACTACGTGTAACATCACTTACGAATAATCAAAGCCACATTCAGCATGCAAATTTTTATCAACCATGGCAGTCAGCAAATAACATGTATGTTTAATCACCACAGTATTATCCTAGTAATAATGTTTAACAGGTGTACGTTCAGCGAAGTGAAACATTTAATCCATTAGCACTGCCATTTCCACAACCATTTCAACCACCTAATCAAGTCAAAGTTCCTAGTACCAGTACAGTGGATTATCAGCAATCTAATGCTCGTAGGAAGTTGAACTAAGCGGAGTTGGTGAAGTACGTCTCCGAGCACTGACCAAAGAAAATGAACTAGTGGGGACAATGAACAATTCAAAAACACTACCTATTACAATAACATTAAATATTACTTATAGTTCCAGTGAGGATAAGTCCATTCTACCTAGTATGACTAAAGCTGCATATACTCTTATGATGTATGTGACAGAAAGGGAATTTTTGCTGGGAGAAAATGAAGAAGCATTAGCGCTCGTATTGTTTTATGCCATGAAGTTAATCTTCAGGTAAATGATTTACTAGTTCCGACTCTACTGGATAGTGGAGCAGATAAGTTATGCCAGTGAAGACTTGGAAAATGAAATTGAAAGTCGAGGATACAAACTTCCTATTTTTCCTTTGCCAGGACTGAAAATATATGGAGTAACTTCACGTGTCACTCCAGTAATTAACTAGCAAACTAAGGTTTTTTTAGATGGGTTAGGTAAAAGAAAACATGCTCTTCCTCTAATAGTGAAAGGGTTAGCCAAACCTTTGGTTTTAAGTACTGGGTTTATTGATTCAGCATCAAGATGTTTGACATTTTTGTGGGTAGCTTATTATTTCAGTGATACGCAAGCTACATTACCAGCACCTGAAAAATGGCAGATCTCAGACAATGTTGTTGGGATATTAAGGAAAGATTATATTCTTTCCAGTTAGTAAGTGAACCTAAAATTAATATATCTATAACTAATCTGAAAGAAATAAGTCAAGCAGTTGCATCTGCATCAACTTTTACTGAATTACAAATAAAACCGTTGGGTAGCATCTTATTCCAGCCAAGTACTTATCTGAAGCAAAAGATTATTTAAAAAACTAATGATTGATTGGAAAGTAGTAAAAAGGCTACCAAGTCTGTATGCTAGTCATTTGGTTTGCGTTAGAAAAAAATATGGATCCGTTAGTTTATGTTTGGATGCACGCAACCAAAACAAATTAACAGTTAAAGATAAGGAAGGACTAATTCACACAAGATATATTTTAAGACTTTATCAAGGTGTCAGGTTTCTAACAACGTTAGATATTACTTGTGCATATTGGTAAATTCCTTTAGCTAATTGATCACAACAGTACACAGCATTTATTTTTAGAAACCAGCAGTATGTTTTTACAGTCGGGCCGCTTGGTTTGCGTAACACAGTAGCGGGATTTACCAGGTGTCTTGATGTTACTTTACGTGAGGAATGCCGTGGTTTCACAAGAGCCTACGTGGATGCCATTTTAATCACCTCATCGACATTTGAGGAACACCTACAGCACATACACATAGTGATTACCAAATTTCAAACTGCAGGAATGACCATCAAAATTAGGAAGTCTTTGTTCTGCAGAAATTATGTACCATTTATGGGCCATATTTTGTCAAATGAAAGTATTCGTACAGCACCATACAAACTTCAATCTATTACTTAATTTCCTGTTCCACAGAATTGCCGTCAGCTAAGGGTTTTCTTAGCTGGACTGGGCTACTACAGGAATTATTCTAACCAGATTTCTAAACTTCTTAATCGATTAATTTTATATTAATTTTATCTCGCTTATTTGAAAGTACCACTGTTTAATCTACTAAAGAAAGGGCCAAATTGGGATTGGACAGCTGAACATCAAAAGTCTTTTGAACAACTGAAAGCTATCTTTTTGACAGATCATGTCATATATCATCCAGTACAAGGACGATAATTCCTTTTGTGTACTGACGCTTATGCATATGCGGTAGTTTCTTAAGTAGCACAGGTTGATGGTTCTTGTATAAATAAAACTGTAGCTATGGCCAGCATAAATTTATCCATTATTTACGAAATTATACAGTGACAGAAAGAGAGGTTTTAGCAATTATTTAGTCACTACAAAAAAATGTAAGATTTACTTTTTAGTAAAAAAATTAATTTACTAACCGACCATAAAACACTGACATGTTTAAAGGCAGGAAGAGTATTTGGAGATAGACTTACCCGATGGTTGCTACTATTGCAAGAATATGACATCGAGGTGCAGTACATCACAGGCTCCGAAAATGAAGCAGCCGACTATCTCAGCCGAATACCTTATTCAGAACCATATCTTGTCAATCATCCTCAAAATATGAAAGGATTTGTCGTATCCGGTATTAACACCACTGCTATTCAGTCAAACAAGCAGTTAAAAGAATTTTTGAAAAATTTGCAAATTCAGCAAAGTCAAGATGAATTCTGGAATCAAGTGAAACTGTACCTAAAATCGTGGCCATTTTATGATAGGATTCATCGTTTTATTGTATTTATACTGAGGGGATATTATTTTATCATAATGAGAACAATAATGTTTTCTAACAATTTTGTAAACCAATAAATCCAACAAGTTGAGTGTGAAGCAAATTCTCCACTTCTTCATATTAGTTCTAATAAATTATATGAATCTTTAAAAGGTGTAATGTATTTGTAAAATATGCAGAAGACCGTAAGAAAAATAGTTACTACTTGTGATTTATGTCAGAAAGCCAAACAACCAACTGAAAACATTTAAGTGGAAATACAGTCAATAATCCCTAAAAGGCCTATACCAATAGTATCAGTTGACATTTTTGATCCAATACCAAAATCTAAAACTCGGGTCAAATATGTGTCTGTTATACTAGATTTGTTTTCATAGTTTATTCAAGTTTATACTCTGGTACAAGCTAATGCAGAAACACTGTTGTCTAAATTGTTTTTTATATAAAAGAAGTTAGAAAACCTGTTTGTATTATTTCGGACAACGGAAGTCAGGTCACTGGGGATTTAAGGCAAGAATAATTACGTCGTTTATACATTGTACCTACAACTATATCCGCTAGGCATCCGCAAAATAATCCGGTCTAAAGGAGCATGAAAATACTGGGGACAATGCTACGTATCTACTGCCATAATTCGCAACAATTCTGGAGAGATAAAATTACTCTAATTGAATTTGAGATTAACCACACCATGCATCCATCAACAGGCTTCGCACCTTTTGAGATCCTCACTAGTCAGCGCTCCAAAGGTATTTTAAAGGACGTACTTCCACGACTAGAATTGTCAATACCTAATGAGGAACTGGAGAAAATTAGACACGAAGTCGAAATTTTAGTAAGGAAACGTATATTTACGGCCGCTGAAACACGCAAGAGACAAAAAACATTGAGCAAGCAAAACCAGTTTTAATTGAATGATATAGTGTCAAGAAGAACAAATCCCATAAGTTCGTTTGGGAAAAAGGTAACCAAGAAAAATGTTTTTATTTTTGAAGGTCCGTTTGGTATAACTGGAGTTATACGGAATAATTCTCATAAATTATCTGATGTGGAGGGAAAGCCAGTAAGAAGGCAAATGAAACATTACCCAGTTAAAACCCCACCGCCAACCCTGTATTCAAGTTAAGTCAAATATCCAGCAGTTTTTATATGTATAATCAACTAAACAAGTTACAAGCACTCATTTATTGTTTATCAGGATATTTAGCGCCAAAGATTCTGCGAAAAAATATTACTGAGAATGAATTGATCCTGTAAGAGCTATCTAGCTTTGTGCTATACTTTGTAATGTATGAGAAGTCGGTTTTCCACATATTCAAGATCTTTGCACAAGCTTATCAAAGTAAGGTATATCGCTTATTTGAAACTAAAGTACTCATCTTACGTCCAGCAAAGGACGTAAGATGAGTACTTTACGCCTGTTTGTGCTGATTAAAAAAAATACATGCAAGGCTGCAATGACTGTATATTTTAATAGTTTGTAAGTGTAAACTGATAATAGCTCTATTTAGGGTATGAAAAACAAACTGAAAGTGTATTATGTTGCGCCTAAAGATAGTACCTGCAAAGCAGATAATCACGCATACATATCTAACACTTGCTCATTGTTAAAGTTCTACTCGTCAGCAGTAGAGATTAAATCCCAGAATTCAAAATCCCCTTTAGCTTCTATCTTGTTTCCCCATTCTCTCCGTTTCTTACGTCATTCATTCCACTTCTCCTCAACCTTGCAACGCATGAATTAAACTGTGTTAATGTGCATAGTATGACAATTCGTTATTTTTCCTTCTCTTATTATTATGTGTATTGTTGAATACTTTATATACATGTCATGATGCAGTTACATTTTGAATTGACAAAAATCAGTTTTATCTGTGTTTGAAATGGTATGTAATTATCTACTATTGTTAGAAATTAAGTTAGGGAAATAGAGCAAACGTTACTTTCCCGTTACTGTCGTTAGCACGTCTGCTNTCTACTATTGTTAGAAATTAAGTTAGGGAAATAGAGCAAACGTTACTTTCCCGTTACTGTCGTTAGCACGTCTGCTATTAATTTAATATTAGAGGGACGCTAGAGGGTAAGCTAATGTACTAAGAGATTATTATATATGACAATACAACCCCTCACATGAATAAAAAAAATGTATTTATTTGAAACAACGACAGAAAATAACTCTAAATATTTTTCAACGAACAAAGGATTGTGAAATAGAAAAGTGTTAAGTGAACAAGCAAGAAAATATGGTCTATTTAGAGCTAGCTGATTGTTATAGACTTTATAGCGATGATATTAGATGAATTTATCGCGTACCACAGAGTTTTTCTACGNAGAGCTAGCTGATTGTTATAGACTTTATAGCGATGATATTAGATGAATTTATCGCGTACCACAGAGTTTTTCTACGTGACATAATTGAACACTCATTTAACCAACTGAAACGTGATACGAGTAAATAAAGAATAATTTGAATGCACAAAACATTTATGTAAAACTGTATAATAAATAAACATTTGTTAGTTGAAGAACACCACCAGCAAGATCCCGAAGAAGATGGAATTGCGTCGCAGTTCACGACAACGCAAAGGTCCAGCAGTTGCAACCTGTCGAAGATAGACAGTTGTAGAACCCGTTGCTGTCTACCAGCAAGCATCTTACGGACATAGTGGCTAGTGCATCATGGGAGTACTGATGATACGTTGAAGAACCACTAATGCGAATGGAGCTATTATTTCAATTTTTAATTCAATTCTGCTGTGTTTATTTTATTGAAGCACACTTTGGCAAATCTTAAAGAAGATATTTCGTATATTATTTGTTTGATTAAGTTTTGCTTATGCGTATGTCTTTGTTTATTTGAAAAGGGATATGTAATGTATTTTCGTGTACACAAAGATTTTATCGTCACGATACATTTCATATGCAACAGTAGTCAGGACTTGTAATTTTTGTATTGTTGGAATCTGGAAGAAAGGATTATTTCATGTAATTTTTTTTTGTGTAATCTGTCTATATTTCACTTGTTGTTACTAACATACACCGTGAGTTTCTGTTGGAACCACAGGATGAAGTCATCTGTAGTGGTACTACAGGATGTTAACTAAATAAACGATTATAATTTGGTTTTCATAGTCACATAAAAATTTCACTTTATAATTCTAAATTAATGGTAATATATTTTTGTTTTCCTTGTGTTTGGTTAGCAAACATTACGACCAAATCCCAGGTACTTAGCAATATTATTATTATTTTAATTAGTTTTTTTAGATATATGATTATCAGTTCCATTCCAACTGACGCTATTCCCCATCTGTAAGGAATATGATCTCACTTTATGTTAAATGGAACAGACTATAAGGTGCCTGATAGGTTGAGGGTTACCAATAAGGTAGTCTTTCGGTGTTTCACTTTAACTGGTTAATTATATTGTTTGGAGTTTTTATATACAGAAACACTTCCGAGGTGTGGTACTCTAGTTAACTAATGCGGATTAACTGTGGGCGAAGNTTAGCTCTGCTTGTAGTGCTTGGTATGTTGTCGGCTGGATGAGATCCGGCGATGTGGGTGGCCTTGGAAAGGCCCGCATTTGTTGCCGTCTCCCCTCGACTGCTGCTCTGGGTTCGCTCCTTGACACTCTTCTCCCAGCTCCGACATCATCTCACGATTCCCGACTCAACTGACTCTCTCGGGGCGGTGAAAAAAATGACCATCTCTTATCTCCTGTATCCATTTATATCCTCTCTTGACTCCCTCCCTAAGACTGTACACGCACCTTCCCTTGTTGGGAGAGGGGTGTGAAGGAGGGCGCAGAACAAAGAACACTTCATACATGTGCCATTGTTCTTGAAGGTGGAAGGGGGTGTTACCTGCACTCTCTCGCTTACTTGTGCACTTTTTCAGCACGTGTTCAGATTCTCCCACATTTTTTTTAGGGAAGGGTGGGGACTCATGGCCCAACTGTCAGCGCTGTCAGCCTTTTCTCTCTTGTGTAACTAGAGGTGGGAGGAGGATCATACGGTCACTCAGGTGGGAGGAAGAAGGCTGGACACTTGAGGCGGTGTGGCAGTACTATGCTATAGTAACCAAGCCCAGTATTCGTACTGATTTCCTGGAAGGATGTGTGATGCATATTTTATAGCCTCTCAACATCCATGGCAACCCAAGGCTTATTGTGCCACCCCTGTTTAAAAGAATTGGGCTCTGCCGCCCGTACCCTATGGGAATCAGCTTCCTAGCGGCTGTATAGGGGTATCTGCTGTGATGGCTTGGGCTGATAGATAGTACCAAGGCCCGACCACTTGGCGGGGTGTTGGACCTCTTGGCATTCAGGCCATTGGGACTCAAAACAGGAATTTCCCTGTGAAGAAATTCTATGTATGGCAAAGGATGGGTGTCTGATGTCAGCGGGGCCCAGCCTTATGGACGGTGTGGCGAGCACGGCTTTCAGTGACGAAAAACCAGGGTATAAAACTGGACTAGGATGATGGTACCCACCAATTTTCAGAGATTCTCCACGTCTCCCTNCTACTATTGTTAGAAATTAAGTTAGGGAAATAGAGCAAACGTTACTTTCCCGTTACTGTCGTTAGCACGTCTGCTTTTAATTGAATATTAAAGGGACGGTAGAGGGTAAGCTTATGTACTAAGAGATTATTATATATGACAATACGACCCCTCACATGAATAAAAAAAAATGTATTTATTTTAAACAACGACAGAAAATTACTCTAAATATTTTTCAACGAACAAAGGATTGTGAAATAGAAAAGTGTTAAGTGAACAAGCAAGAAAATATGGTATATTAAGAGCTAGCTGATTGTTATAGACTTTATAGCGATGATATTAGATGAATTTATCGCGTACCACAGAGTTTTTCTACGTGACATAATTGAACAATCATTTAACCAACTGAAAAGTGATACGAGTAAATAAAGAATAATTTGAATGCACAAAACACTTTATGTAAAACTGTATAATAAATAAAAATTTGTTAGTTGAAGAACACCACCAGCAAGATCCCGAAGAAGATGGAATTGCGTCGTAGTTCACGGCAACGCAAAGGTCCAGCAGTTGCAACAAGTCGAAGATAGACAGTTGTAGAACCCGTTGCTGTCTACCAGCAAGCATCTTACGGACCTAGTGGCTAGTGCATCATAGGAGTACTGATGATACGTTGAAGAACCACTAATGCGAATGGAGCTATTATTTCAATGTTTAATTCAATTCTGCTGTGTTTATTTGATTGCAGCACACTTTGGCAAATCTTAAAGAAGATATTTCGTATATTATTTATTTGATTATATTTTGCTTTTGTGTATGTCTTTGTTTATTTTAAAAGGGATATGTTATGTATTTTAGTGTACACAAAGATTTTATCGTCACGAGTCATTTCATATGCAATAGTAGTCAGGACTTGTAATTTTTGAATTGTTGGAATCTGGAAGAAAGAATTATTTCATGTAATTTTTTTTTGTGTAATCTGTCTATATTTCACTTGTTACTAATATACACCGTGAGTTTCTGTTGGAACCACAGGATGAAGTCATCTGTAGTGGTACTACAGGCTGTTTACTAAATAAAAATTATAATTTGGTTTTCATAGTCACCTTAAAATTACACTTCATAATTCTAAATTAATGGTATCATACTTTTGTTTTCCTTGAGTTTGGTTAGCAAACATTACGACCAAATCCCAGGTATTTAGCAATATTATTATTATTTAAATTGTTTTTTTTAGATTCATGATAATTAGTTCCATTCCAACTGACGCTATTCCCCATCTGTGAGGAATATGATCTCACTTTATGTTAAATACAACAGACTATAAGGTGCCTGATAGGTTGAGGGTAACCACTAAGGTAGTCTTTCAGTGTTTCACTTTAACTGGTTAATTATATTGTTTGGAGTTTTTATATACAGAAACACTTCCGAGGTGTGGTACTCTAGTTAACTAATGCGGATTAACTGTGGGCGAAGTCTTAGGGGGGNCAGTGCTTGGTATGTTGTCGGCTGGATGAGATCCGGCGATGTGGGTGGCCTTGGAAAGGCCCGCATTTGTTGCCGTCTCCCCTCGACGGCTGCTTTGGGTTCGCTCCTTGACACTCTTCTCCCAGCTTCGACATCCTCTCACGATTTCCGACTCAACTGACTCTCTCGGGGTGGTTAAAAAAATGACCATCTTTTCTCTCCTAAATCCATTCATATCCTCTCTTGACTCCCTCCTTAAGACTGTACACACGCCTTCCCTTGTTGGCAGAGGGGTGAGTAGGATGGCGCAGAACAAAGAATTGGTGGTGGAGGGGGGGTGTGACCTGCACTCTATCACTTACTTCTGCACTTTTTCGGCGCGTGTTCAGATTCTCCCACATTTTTTTAGGGAAGGGTGGGGACTCGTGGCCCAACTGTCAGCGCTGTCACCATTTTCTCTCTTGTGTAACTAGAGGTGGGAGGAGGATCATACGGTCACTCAGGTGGGAGGAAGAAGGCTGGACACTTGAGGCGGTGTGGCAGTACTATGCTATAGTAACCAAGCCCAGTCTTCGTACCGAATTCCTGGAAGGATGTATGATGCATCTTTTATAGCCTCTCAACATCCATGGCTACCCAAGGCTTATTGTGCCACCCCTGTTTAAACGAATTGGGCTATGCCGCCCGTACCCTATGGGAATCAGCTTCCTAGCAGCTGTATAGGGGTATCTGCCGTGATGGCTTGGGCTGATAGATAGTACCAAGGCC
>NQII01001561.1:461695-482768 GCA_002778355.1 Clitarchus hookeri
GCTTAAAGGATGGTTGCCTATTAATATGTGACTACCCTCGGGCAAGTGGTGTCCAGTGGTCGCTTATTCTGGATATTCCAGTTGGATATACCGTTGTTGGTTTCTCTGAACTGCTCCTGTTCACCACATCGCCTCTCTTCGTGATTCTTCGGGGGCGGTAAGTTCTGTAGGGTGTGTTTCCCACTGTCATTCTCCAGGTCTGCGGAGATTGTATCCCAGTATTAAGTGGCTGGGAGAAGTTCCAATGGTGCCATTGTGCCTATGTTGGAGTGTATACAGGTTGTCAGGAAGCTGAATGTCCCATTGAGTATGATTCGTGCCCATTTACATGCTCATAATCTTCTTTAATTCCTGATTCTACCATTCGGTAGGGTTGGCTTGTGGGTGGTAGGCTGGAGTCGTCCAGTTTACCGCCCCTCATGTCTCGCAGGCTATCGTCCATTTTACTCCCGTAAACCGGGTTCCATTGTCGGTTACAACATATTTCGGGTACCCCCATGGTGGAAATACCTTTCGCATCATTTACCGGATGATTGTGTTGGCTTCCTGATTGGGTAACGGGAACGCCTCTGTCCACCTAGAAAAATTGCCTGTCACAACTAGGAGGTAAATCTTTCCTGGGTGTGTGCATGGGTAGGGGCCCGTGATATCCACAACGATGTCTGTCCATGGTATTTCCGGCCAAAGGTTGTGTATCGCATCTTTGGTTTTGGGTAGGCCTTGTTTTCATAAGAAGTCTGGCATCTGGCGATGTATGCCCTCCCATATCGACTAATTGCTTTCCATGTATATCTGCTAGTCAGGGCCCTTAAGGTCTCGTGAAAGCCCAGATGTCCTGAATGGGGGTGATCATTGGGGTGTTCACAGATACTGTCTTGTAGCTCGTAAGGGACCAAGATTTTCCATTGATCTGTTTGTGGGTGCGGTCTTGCCCAGATTATTCCATCTCTTTCCTCGTACCAGTCTGGATATATCCTCATTAACTCCTGTAATTTGGGGTCGGCCTCCTGTTGGTCTCGTAATAGTTTTTTGTTTTTGTGGAACTTTACTAGCTACAGTTCCACACCATCTGGCCGGGGGAGTTTTTTGGGAGCAGGTGGAGGCATTTGCTCCCAGTCGTCGATTCCTGTCTCTGTGTTGGGCATCTGTGGTCGGCGGGATGGCATCAGGCTGCATGTTGTTCGAGCGTGGGCAATGCTGGATTGTGAAGGAGAATTCCATTAAAAGTAAGGTCCACCTACACAATTGTTCTTTTTCGTTACTTTTGGTGTTTAGCCATATAAGGGCCTTATTATCAGTTCTCAGAATGAATTGTCTGTCCTCAAGGTAATAGCGGTATTTGCGGACCGCCTAAATAACCGTCAAGCACTCCTGCTCATTACTGTTCTAGCGGCGTTGGGTCTCATTTAGCATGGTACTAGCATATGCTATAATTCGTCGCTGGTTCTGTGTCTGCTCCTGGTGTAGTATAGCGCCCATTTCGGCTCCACTTGCGTCGGTCTGTAAAATTAGGGGTAGGCCTGGCATAGACCATAGTAGCATGGTGATGTCGCCATATCGCACCTTTAATATTTTGAATGCTTCTTCGTGTCTGTCTGTCCACTTCCAGCGAGTTGTATTTAGTAGCACTTAGTTGAGGGGGCCATAATGGGGGCGACATTTGCTATAAACTCTCTGAGCCAATTACATAACCCCAGAAAACGTTTCAAATGTCGCCTGTTAGTTGGTACTCTAGCCCCCTCAATCTCTCTCATTTTCTTGTGTTTTGCGTAGTTCCCGTCCGGGATAATTATATGCCCTAAGTATTCTACTCGGGTCTTCCCGAAATGACACTTCTCGAGTCGACACGTGAGCCCATGGAGTTCAAAGCGCTCCAGGAATTTTTGCAAGTGTACCTGGTGTTCTTCCCATGTGCACGAATATACAATGGCATCTTCCAGGTATGCAAGCAAAACTGGCCGCTATTGCCTGTCAAAACTACTGCAGACATCAGTCATTGGAAAGTAGCGGGTGCTTTCTCCAACCCAAAGGGCATTACACTAAACTGCAGGGTTTCACCTTCTGGTGTTGTAAACTCCGTATATTTCCTGGATCCTGGGTGTACTGGTATTTGCCAGTGTCCACTGCGCATGTCTAGAGTGGATAATATAAGTGTATCCTCTAGGTCGTGGAGAATATTAGCCAGGCTTATAGTTGGGGGTGCTATAGGGTGTGTGATAGTGTTTAAGGCCTGGTAGTTAACACAAAAACGAACTTCTTCATCTTTCTTTGGCACAAGTACCACTCTGGCGTTATATGGTGAGTTAGTTGGCTCCACTATTCCTTGCGATTTCATCTCGGCTACCTGGTCTAATATTATTTGCCTGTGGTGAGCGGATGGGTTACCTGGTCGGCAGTATATGGGGTGAGCATCTGTTACCCAAATTTCATGTTGAATGGCTGTGGTCTGGTTTAATCTGTTGGTAATAGTGACCTCAGTTGGTCCGCCTCAAGTTGGTAGTTTACCTCTTCACTGCAGATTTCTTGTAGTTTTTGCTTGTTTATTGGGGCTTCCCAGTTTATGGCCATCCTATTCTGTTTGCCTAAATATAGGTGCTGTTGTACACAGTCCATTATAAAAATTTGGCTTGATAGCCAATGTTGCCCTTGGATAAACTCTTCCACTAAATGTGGTGCACAAAAAAATTCAGTTTCGACTGTTTCAACCTTTATGGATACTAGCAATGTAATAACTCTGTCTATGGTCGGTCGTGACTCAGACTGGGCTATTTCCATTATTCTGGAGTTTTTCTTTATGTGACTTTTCTGTTCAGGAGTTAGCAGCTGGATGTAAATGAAATTGCCGGTTGCGGCAGTTTCAAGTACTGCTTTAAGAGTCTGGTTATTTATGTAGATCCCGATCCGAGGGGCGTGTGTTCCCAGCCTCAGATCGCTTAATGTTAAAATTGGTTCCACCCTTTGTCTTATGCCGGGGCTGACGGGCGACCCTGTGTCCCTGCTGCGGCATTTCCTGGTTCAATTTTCCACCCTGACGGTTCCTCTTCCCTATGTCGAGGGGACCAGCTGTGGTGNGCTGACGGGCGACCCTGTGTCCCTGCTGCGGCATTTCCTGGTTCAATTTTCCACCCTGACGGTTCCTCTTCCCTATGTCGAGGGGACCAGCTGTGGTGTCTTATTTCTTTGTGGCTGCTATACGGTTTTTCACTGTGGGACAGTCACGGTGCAGATGTAGGCAGGTAGCGAACTGCTCCCAACTCGTCACAAACTCTTCATATTTATTCCACCACATAAGTATGGCCCCCTTTAACTGCTCGAATGCCTTCAGCACCAGCCACTTTTTGGGAATTCTGCTGGCCTTGAATGCATGTACACAATTATGTATAAAATACACAGGCTCTTCATGGGGTGGCCTGCCAAAAAATTTGGGCAGTACTATTTCTTCGGGTATTTTCCACGCCAGTTCTACATGGCTAGAAGGGTTTCGGTCTAGGGGTGAAAGGAGTTCCCCTTACCTTTGGGTTTGGCTTGTTAGCTGCTCTTGGCATTTCCGGCAGTGGTGTTGTGTGCATTCGGTCAGGCGGAAACTCTGGGGCAAACCTATGCACTTATTACAATAGCGCTGGGAACAGAGGCTGCACCGGTCCATGTATAGACCTGTCTCGCTACAAAATGGAGCACTGGAAAGCTCTCGTTGAGAATTATCGTCTCCTCTTTTACCATCCCTCGTCCAGAGGTTCTCTAGGGTTCCTTCGGCTCTCGCGTCCATTCCCTCTGGCATTTTGCTGCTACGCGTGTCCTCCATACTTCTTGTCCGCCGCATAAAGGATGTCCTATTCTGCCGGCCTATGCCATTTGCCTCCTCTAGTGCGAATTGGTCATTAGCCGCGACGACGTGTTTATCAAGACTCCCTGAAGTCTGGGAAATCCTGGCTAGCGCGATACTTAGGTAAGAGTAAGACCCCTTTTCTCTGGTAGAGTCTGGTTCTTGATTTGGCCTCTACAGACTTATCTACGCCCCACATTGTGCGCCAATTTAACTACATGCTATTCTCCACCTGTGGGGAATATGATATCAGTTAATGTTAAATGGCACAGACTATAAGGTGCATGATAGATTTAGGGTAATCAATAAGGTAGTCCATCGGTGTTTCACTTTAACTGGTTGGTTATATTGCCTCGAGTTTATATATACAGAAACACTTCCGAGGTGTGGTACTCTATTTAACTTATGCAGATCAACTGTGGTTGACGTCTTCGGAGGGGGGGAGGGGGCTTCTTTGGTTGACGGCTTGCTACTTAGCTCTGCTTGTATTGCTTGATATGTTGTCGGCTGAATGAGATTCCTCAATGTGGGCGGCCTTAGAAAGGCGCGCGTTTGGTGCTATCTCCCCTCGACTGCTGATCTGGGTTCGCTACTCGACGCTCTTCTCCCAGCTCCGATGTCCTCTCGCCATTCCCGACGCAACTGACTCTCTCAGCGTGGTGATAAAAAACTGGCCCACTCTTATCTCGTATATTCACTTATATCTTCTCTTGAATCCTTCCCTTACACTGTACACGCAACTTCCCTTGTTGGTGGAGGGTTGTGTAGGAGGGTGCGGAACAAAAAAATACTTCATACACGTGCCATTGTTCTTGTTGGTGGTTGGGGTGTTACCTGCACTCTATCGCTTACATCTGCACTTTTTCGGCGTGTTTTCAGCTTCTCCTGCGTTTTGTTAGGGGAGGGTGGGTACTTATGGCCCAACTGTCAGCCTTTTTTCTCTTGTGTTACTAGAGGTGCGTGTAGGCACCACTCTAGCTTGGCTCTGCATTTTTGCCTGCTTTCCTACGTATTTACGTAGCACCTTCCGGGTACTTCAGTGATATGCCAGCTCTTACTCGGCATAACCTTGGCACATGTAACTGAGTGTCTGTCCTCTGTGTTGACCTGTCCTCGCTGTCCACGTGTCCAACGACTCGTGTCAAATTTTAGGCGCTGGCGGGAGGATAACATGGCGAGGGAAGGTGATTGTGATAGCGACGTTCTACTTACTATATGTGCCATGCGTCAATACTATAACTTTATTGATTGTGATTATAGCCATAATTCTCAATGTAGTTAATGATAGCATATATATTTATATTTTCTGTACTTAACAGTGCAGATAGGCCTAAGAGGTTTTATTGTAACTTATTTATATTTTTTGAAATTGTCATATTTATCACCGATTTAATCTGCGACTTCCGGTTCTAATATTTGATTTTTGAACCACTGGAGTTAATAAATGACTCTCCTTCCAGCTTTAATTATGAACACATTTGTTTTGCTAGGGTGTGGCTGATTTTTTTATCAATCTAAATAATTATCAGCTTCATCATAATGGCAGGCATGTTGGAGAGACGTGTGAGTATGTAAATGTGCGCGGTCATGCAGAGAAGAGGAGGTCCAAAAGCACCTGAGTTAGAGTTCTACTGATTCAATCTTCAAATGTCTCCGGTTCCAGGGATGATGCCAACACCTGACGCCAACCCGTAAGACAGCATAAAAGGATCAATCCACTTATTTTTGTATCCATCAATTATTTGAAAAATTAACTAAGAAAATTTAAATTAAAAATGTTCTGAAATTTTTACTACTTATTTCCTCAGAACATTTTAACCTATGGTCATGACCATAGAACTAATAGCTTACTAATTGCTAACCTGGATTAGTTCATTACATATTACGTAATTTTAAAATCTCTATAGTAATCTACAACTCGCCTCTATAAGATGATATTGCAAGAACTACATAATTTATTTTTCTTATATATTGTGAAGGAGTTGGTATTTAAAGAAATGTCAAAATAAGTTGAACTTAAAGAGTGTGTGAAAATATGAATCAATAGTTTGTTTCAGTAATTTTCGCTTTAAAAATATATTTGAAATACGTGTCTTCTCTTATGCCATGGTTATCTACATATTGCATAATAAAATCAGTAATTACCCTATTAATTTTATATGTCCTGTACTGTATTTTGTTAGTTTTAGTGTTCTCCAGTGTGTTCATTTGTGATTACATTGATTTATAAAATTTGGAAATTCACAATTGATGACCAAGCTAAGATTTAAAGGTTTTCTTTCACATATAAAATTACTGCACCATAATAGTAACAATATATGTCAAGGAAAAAATTATTACTTAGTAAATAGTCGGGTTATCGATACCAGATTTTGTGTATACCTTCTATGTATGGGCTATAAAGAAAATGATAAGCAGTTTGACGGAAGAAAGGCCTTAGCTTACTAAAGCCTTTCTTTCATCCAGTAACTCAATTGGTGTATGTTTAGTAGTGGTTATTATTTAGCATTTTTTTTAACAGGTGGCAAGTAAAAAATATATGACAAAAACTAGTGTGTGTGTTCACAGTTCTTGTAAACTGCTTTGTGACTGGTTGCACTTCAAACCTGAGAGCTACAGTTTTAAACTTTTCTGCTCTGAAATAGACTACAAGAATAAAAAATTAAATCTGTGAGCTTAAATATAAGCCAATGAAATTTTTTTTTGTGGAAATCATTAATCATCGGCACGGACCGATGAATTTATTTACTCTTTGGTGTAGCTTGTGAAATTGTTGACACATAATATGCTAACTTATTCTTGATTATGTGTGTAAAAACAAAGACATTTCCTTAAATAAGAAATTTTATTTATTTAATGGTAGTACAGTTGTCACTAATTTAAAACAAGTAGCACAAGCTGAAACTTGTCCTACGTAATTTAATGAGTAATTTGGGTCTACATTTGTACTACGGGTATTCTAGTTATTTATGTTCGTTAATTTTATTTTTAAATAATGTTTCATATTAAATCGTGTGTTATCTTTAAACATCCATATAATTTTTCTAATGACGAATGCGTCGGCGCTGCCACAAATAAGAACCCCGAAGCTTGCGTTTTCCTTCCACCTCTGTGTGTTTCATGCTTTCCTGATAGAATGGCAACTGGGAATCCCCCGCCCAGTAAAGCTTCCCGTTACGGGAGGGGAACGGACTGGCTGAGTGACTCACTCCCGAGGTCGCACCTACCGAACGAGGAGTCCGTGCATGAGTGGTGTCTGTAATGTTGAAAAAAATATGCCCCACCTACCTACCTTATCTATCTATATATATATATCTCTCCCGTTAAACGAAGTCTCGTGACCAGTGCGAGCGGTTTCTAGCTCTCGGTGTATCAGGAGAACATAAACCTCAGAGAGGTCGTACGTTGGTTACGGCGCTGGCTATGTGCACCAACGTTTCCTAGTGTAAGGATCCCCACACACAATTCCAGAAGACTGCATCGCTGAAAAAAACACAAGTATAATATATATATGAGTTAAAAATTGCGCGTTATTCAGTGTGAGAACCTACAATAGCACATAACGATAAGCTCTCGCCTAAACACATGCATACGTTACAAGAAGAGAGCTTGGTTTAACTAGGGTTTATTCTACATTGGTAACTAAAATGTTGGTCGCTAGGTAGCATTGAAGTTGCATGTGCGCCAGATTTACTTCGTTTTAAATAAAGACCAACGGGTAAATTCTAATTTAAAAATTAATATTAAACTAGGTTTTTTTAAATTTATCGTTTTGTTTTGTGTTAGAACCTACGCTAAAACAAAACGTATTCTTTGCACTAGGATGTAATTTACCGGAATATGCCCAATTTGTCTAGTTTTCCGTAATAAAATTGGATTTAGTAAAACGTTGACTTACACAATTTATTATAACTGTCAGCAGAATAGAAAAGATTTAATTTTGATGACAGCTAAATTTCATTCGCTTCTAAATTCCCGGGATAAAAAAAAAAGTATGTTTACGAAAGCTTGCTGCCAAACACAACTGTATTTTTACTGTTTCGTCTTCTGAACGGCACTGGAGAGCGTGAATAAGATATACAAAATAAAGTTTATAACGTATAGGTTCAGACAAGTATATACAACATATCTAGCAAAAAACAGTATTTTACACAATAATGTATATATTGTCTCCATTTACCTCTTAAGAAAACTAGCCCAACTTGCGGTGGAAGTTTTCCTTATGTCGAACTTGCTTACAACGAATCTCATTTTATTCCTTACCTGAGTAGAATTTGTGTTTGGCCAATCAGGGAGACCGGGATTGCTCTACTATGCTTTCAAAATAGAAAATCAATTACGAAAAAAAAAACCAGTGTTTATTGAAGAGGTTTTCTTGGTAGTGATTTTGTTTACTTCTAAAGCATCGCCGATACTAAAACGTTGTACTATTATGATTTATGCTATTTGTCGAAACTGATACTTTATTAGTTATCTGGTTAAAAATATATAATTTTAGCACAATAAATTGAGTTTTCCATGAAAACACTTTTGATAACAAATATTTTTCTCCGTCGTTAAATATAGTAACGTAAGCCAGCATCCAAGTGATGTATCAGATGTGCTATCCTTACAACCTTGTGTAGTGAATGGATCTTAAATTAAATACATCAGAACTAAATAAGTTCTTGAGGAACTTGTAACCTACGTTACTACATAATGCGTGTAGGTACATTCTAAAGAGCCACATTATTAACAGAAAAGTAGGCGTCCTAACACAGTTCGAGATTTTGTCAGCTGTAACAACTCAAAGCTTACCAAGTCTTCTGTGACCTAGCTGATAAAAACAGTTTTTATTCTAAATAAATTGTTTTTACATTATACGCCAGCTTGCGTGCATTAAATTTATATTCGTTGTGCGTACTCTTAAAATAATTTTTATTCATTTTCAGTTACTTTCATTCATTTTATTTCGCATTTAAAAATATTTTATATTATGATATTGCTGTTGTGATTTATTATTGCTGGCAGTACAGTAGAAAAGCCGCACGGAAATGTTACTCGTACGTTGACGCGGTCGCTAGCAAGAGGCCAAGAACTGGGAGACACTTGTGACTTCCTCCTACCTCTGTGTACTTCATGCTTTCCTGATAGAACAGCAACTGGGAATCGCCTTCCTCAGAGCAATTCTTTTTTACATGCTCGGTAATTATTTATTTCGTGATCCAAGAAACGTGATACGCCTGGTTGTCGAATTTGAACGTATTTATTCTACTCTACCTTCTTAAATCTGTTTTAGACGTTGGAATTGTCAAGCTGTAAAACACTAAAATTGGTATTCGCGATGTATATTGTGCTCACATGCGTACGGCGTCCTGCCGGGTTTACCTGCATATCCGACCCGACATCCATGGAATATATCCGAAATTTATCAAATAAACTTCGAATGGGTTAGCGATAGTTCACAAGATTCCAAAGTAAAACCCGAATATTCTAAATACTCAAATTTCACATTTTCACACCTGGACCGATTCAA
This sequence comes from Clitarchus hookeri, assembly GCA_002778355.1. Classification (NCBI taxonomy): domain Eukaryota; kingdom Metazoa; phylum Arthropoda; class Insecta; order Phasmatodea; family Phasmatidae; genus Clitarchus; species Clitarchus hookeri. The sequence continues at coordinate 471,034 of NQII01001561.1, forward strand.
ATTATGTGCGTGTAGACGGGCCGGAGAATATTGTATCCGTTCCTTTGAAAATCCGAGCAGTACTCGCCGCCAACACATTTTGAATGTAATAAGTAAAATTTATTTAAACGATTAATCGTAAAAGGAAGCGTCCTTAATTTAATGTAATTCAGTAGGCGTCGTTAAAAAAAAAGTTTTTTCGCTGCCATTTATCGTTGGAAAAATTTGAAATAAATATTGAGCAAGGGAGAGTCAGTCATCCGAACATAAACGTATAACATTTCAATACATAAATATATGCCTTACAGAAAATAGCTAGTGTGCAATCAACTGCATTACGGAGGTCGGATTCGGAGCATCAACTTCGAATTTAATCATACTAGCGATTTTAATGTTTGGGTTTACTAATCTTAAATATTTAAAGGGTCATCATTTTGAAAATAAGTCACAGTAAAATGGAAGTATAAATGGCCTACCACACCGCTACTTTTGTGAAGAATTTGGTGGTGGAAATAGGTCAGGTCAATTTGTCCCAGAGATATGACATAAAATTTCCATGTTTTTTCATGTGACAATCACAATAAATGGAGGACATAACATTTATGTATTAGCACATTTGATGATTGTATACTGCCAGTTTTTAAAGTTAAGTTAAAATCGATTACATAGTTTCGTATATATACCACACTAAGGCAAAATTATTTTATGGCCGCCATTCTGAAAATAAGTCTCTGTCGCACTTAAAAAATACATATATTTATAAGGCCTACAACAATACAACTTCTTCGTCGAATATGGTGAGAAAGGTTTAATTGTTTCCCGTGAATTGACATATAAGCTTAATATTTAATATGAGGCTAACTTACAATATGTCAGAGAAATAAAACGCTGTACCTACAGGTAAATTTGACGGTTATAGTTGGTACTGCCAGAATACAAAGTTATGAAAGAATTAGTTTCCTTTATATAAAATACTGATCTAAAATATGTATATAGCACCAATTTTTTAAATAAGTTCCTGATGACCTTTAAAACACTGCAGTTAACACCACTTTTGCAGTGCTAACTGTTCGACAAATTCGATACGAAACTGACATTTTTTTTCCCGATTTATTACATAACAACTTTATTTTTTCCTGTTGTATATCTTACAAAATGGAGAACACAAAATTCTCAGTGTAGACGCATTTGATAGATGTAACACACCAGTGTCAGCATAAACAATAAAGTTGGAAATAGTATGTTTTTTCTACGATATATTATGCTAAGCTAAAATGCGAATTGGGCCATTTTTTTGAAAATAAGTGTGCGACATATTTAAAACATGTCATTTTACATTATCAGCCGCAGTACTACTTGTCTGCCAAATTTGGTAGGAATCGGTCAATTGTTTCCCAAGATACGACATTAAAATTTTATATATTTGAATGGTTCTATCATAAAAAATGGCAGATAAAATATGCTTTGTGTAGATACACTTGATAGTTGTAATATCTACTGCCAGCGTACAAAGTTTTGTCGGCATTAATTACGTGGTTACAACAATATAGCATTCTAAGGTAAACTGCCTATTTAGGCGCTATTTTGACGTGACAACGTCTTAAATTAGGTTGCGGCTGGGGGTCACTTATGAAAAAGTGTAACGCTCGGTAACGTTACGATGTAAGGCTTGAAGTTTCAGAAGAAACAACAGGAACCACAGCCAAAGTTAAATGTCGACCTCACGTGCAAAGCAAGCCAAATACTTTGTCTACAAACTGGGTACCAGTTAAGACGTTGTCACGTTCAACTATCGTCAGTAAACCGACTTTACAGACAACCAATGTTTTTTAATATATATCTCTGGCATACTTAAAACATGCCTTCTTACATCATATTTCACAATAACAAATTTTTTTGCCAAATTTTGTAGGTGTTGATTTATTTTTTTACAGATATATGATGTAAAAACCTAATGATTCATGTGTCAATATCTTACAAAATGGCTGACAAAAGTGACTACGTGTAGATATATATATTTATTGTAATAAATTCTTTCAACCTACGGGATTTTGTTCGAAAATTGATAAATGGTATAGAAGTTATACAAAATAAACGTTATATATTTGTATGGACTCCATTAAAAAAAAAACCTTCCTAATCAAGTTCATTCACATACGTTCACCTGGCATGTCATAGTATCACTTACATGCCAAATTGGGTGGGAATTATTTTGACAGTTTTCAATATATAATGAAAATCTTAATTTTCTTATTTGGTACTATATTCAAAAATGGCTTACTGACATCAATATCATTGTCAACATTTTGTGAATGCACTATGTCCTGTCAGTATACAAAATTTGGTTTGAATAGTTTGAATGGTTCCCGAGATATGACATATCACGCTATATATTAAAATTGCCACAATTTTTAAAAAAAAAATAAGTGCTTGGCATGGTTGAAACCTAAAAAACGCAGGTGCCATTCCTAAGTGTTGTCTATGTATCGAGATTAATGAAATTCAGTTAACGTATTCAAAGGATTACAAAAAGGGAGTTGGGGCACGCACTCATGCTGACACACACACAGCCACACACGCATACACACAACCATACACACACAGACAGGAAAGTGATCTCATAATTCTTTCTTTCCTTCGTAAAGTAGGTTACTAAACGTACAATATCTATCAAAAGTATCCACGAAATCTTTCGTTGTAATCAATACAATACATAAATGTCCAAATATAATATATCATATATCCATAAAAGATAAATGCATTGACGTCGACTCGAAAAAAAACCAAATATATGTATTACACTTTCAAAAACCTAATGAGCCTACTTTCATCAACATGGAAACAATTCATTTTAAAATTATTTCTTAATAGAAGAGTTGGTAGGTAGAACTGGATTTATTTTTGAAAGCAATAACATTAGAAATGTAACCAGTAACTTGGGCAAAAGCAGTGATACAATTACAAATACACACGTGCCATAACCCAGTAAACCTAGTACAATAAGCTAGTTTGCAATCCACTGCATTACGGAGGTCGGAATCGGAGCATAAACTTCAGATTTAATAAGTTTGATGTTTCGAATGATAGGGTTCACTAACCAAAATTATTAAAAGGGCCGTCATTTTGAATAACTAAGCCACATAAAAGATGTAAGTTTACATGACGTAACGTAGCACTACTTGTGTGAATAATTCCGTGTAAATCGGTTGTTTGGTTCCTGAGATGTGGCATAAAAACAATTTTCCTTTATTTGATGCTATCATTAAAATTGCCAAAAAAAGGAAGCTCTATGTACGATGCTTCTGATGTATACTACGTGCCCACAAATTATAATGGAATTAGGTTAAATGGTTTCATATACGTGGCAAATTTCTCTACATTATTTATGATGCCGCCATTTGAACATCGTTTTCTGATCTATATAATTCGTTAAGGTTAACATGGCCTTCTGTAGCATATATGGGGCGCACAATTTGGTATAAATTACTTGAAATATTTCAGTGTAACATTTGGTGGGCATAGGTTGATTGGTCTTTGAGATAAAGAACAAAACCTCCATAATTTTTATGTGACGATCTTCATGAATGGAGGACAAAGTATTAATGTAGTAGTACATTCGATTATTGTATACAGCCAAATGCAAAAATAAGTTAATAAACTGAGATGATTTTACAGTCGCCGTTCCGAAAATCAGTGTGTGATGACAAGATGGAGATTTTTGGACATTCACAATTGCGATACAGATGTCTGTCCTAGAAAAACTGGACTGAACACGAAAAAAATACTAAATTAAGACATCGAACTTATTGACGAGGAAATAAATATATGTATCAAAACTGGAAAACTCNTCAAACACACCAGCAGTTTTACCAGACACGACAGAATGCAAGCCAGGTATGCTGTAGTCAAGAATATATATGCACAAAGACAGAAAATTCCACGAAGGATACGAGTCAAATAAAACAGGAAGGGAAGTTAAATTAGGAAAACTAATGTACTATAAATGCATACGAAAAAAACTATATCTGCCCAACATAGAACACACCTAAGACGACACTGGTTAGTTATATACTTACACAAATAAAGCAGACACAAAGGAAGAAACTCGCACAAACACAGTAGTTTTTTTCCAGAACTGACAGAATGCGACGTTTCGGGAACTGCCATCTGCTTCCGTCTTCAGGCAGTGACTCACAGGGTCCGAGAGCACTAGTGCGACTGACCTATCTTCAGCCGTCCTCAGCTTCGTCGAATACGAAGCAACCAAGGTCTTACGATTTTTTCTGCGATTTTTTAATTTTCTAAAAAAAAAAAATTGTTTCTTTTTTTTGTTTTAAGCGATAGTTTTGTGCGATTTTAAAAGTTTCTAAAAAAAATTGTGATTCATTCTTGTTTTAAGAAGTAAATTTGGTTCGATGTCGTGGAAAAAGGTCAAGGTCAAGGTCACATGACGCCATCCAAGGTCAGGTTAAGGTCAAAGTCGCATGACGTCATCCAAGGTCAAGGTAATGGTTGCTTGTTGCTTGTTTTCATGGCATCTGCTGTTGTGAGTGAGGCAAATGGATTTACTCAGTGTGTTCAGAAGATTGTTTTATGGGTTTTTAAGATCAAGGTCACAGTTGCTTGTTGACATGGTTCATGCTGTTGTAAGCGAGGCAATTGGATTTTCTCAGAGTGTTCCTATGCCTGTTTTAGAAACAAAGTATAGGTTCCCTCCCTTCATCCCTAGCATAGATGTCCGTAATAGTGGTCAAACGTCAAGGTAAGGTCGTAAGACATCACGGTTCCTGATATTACGAATAGGGGAAAATGGGTTTTCTCAGTATGTTCGCGTGTTTTTCTTCATCCTTAAAAATATCGGCAGGGTATACTCTCGCACTTGTTGATATCCTCCTAGCAGTAACAGCCAATGTAGCTGTCCTGGCAGTGGCAGCGGCGGCTGTTACGGATGTCCTCACATGTACCATTTTTGCACAGCTCCTCCTTGCTTATTACGAGCGGGGGCAAATGGGTTTTATCAGAGTGATCGCTTGTTTTTTTCCATCCTTAAAAATACGCACAAGTAAATAGTATTTAAAACGAAATAACTTTTTTACCTTGCCTTGTATAACTGAATTCTTATCGTAAAGGAATGAGTATGACAGATTCGGCTGATCTGCCAACCTGGAGCCTGACTCGACTCTCGACTAGTGTATGTACCATCCCCTCGACTTGATGAGGCATGCACGGTGACTTTACCATAGGTCGACCACCTGGCTACATTTAAATTCTCGAGATGTTAGTTGATCACACAATGTTGGACAGGGTGTGGCGTTCCACAACTAGTGATGCGGGTTGTTAGTGTTGGCTGTAAACTGCATTTGACGATTTCATTCCGACCAGTTAGTAAGGAAATCGATTACTATTCTGTTGTACTGACGAGGATGGTCTGATTTTGTCTAGCATCATCTAAAGCAGCAAACAGTACCAGAAGATTGTGTAATATGTGCTGGTTGGTAAGTGCTTAAAACTAGTTTCTTTACATTTAATTTTTTATATATGGTTGCATCTGTACGTAGTAGTGTCTATCTTGTCGCTACCCTGCTTCTCGACTTTGCCATAGTATTTTAGCCTAATGTGACATATGTTGCTCGATCATCGCACATTATACGTTCGTTAGTAGTGGAGTTCGTATGTCTCTGCAATGTAGCGTAGCTTGGTCGGAGATTGTACACGTAGAAATTAGTTTTCTATTCTTTCTTTGCTTACCAAGGCTACTGTGGCAGTTTTTAGATGTACGGTCTTGTCTAGCAACGACTGGTCCGATGTACAGTGCTCGTCGCTTGTGCAATACATGTTTTTTGGTAGGTGTTTATAACTAATTTCCTTTGCAATTTTTTAAATATCTAATTACAAATATATATAAATGTCATCGTATCTTAGATGACTAATGGTTTAAAAGCATGAGGTTTAGTGGCAAGCAAAGGAACACAGCCTTTACAAGTCGTGTAAGGAGTCTTCAAATTATCACCACTGGTAAATAGTGTACTGCACATGTCACATTGTATATTTTTTTTTTGGGTGGTCCTTGTGAACATAGGCTCGTTTTCTCATTGACGGGCATTCCCACTTTTTACTAAAGTTCTCGTCGCAAAAGCAACACTGATCTCGCTATTATAGACTGTGGAATTATCAGGCAATATTTATTATAGTAGTAGTGCCATGCAACATCGTACTCGTTTCGAACTTGTGTCTATGTTGAGTCTTTATTGTTTATTACTATGTGACTAAATGTTTTCATGAATGGGATGGTTTTATATGTTTAATAAGGTTACCCCCAACCCTTGTGTTGGGATGGTGCTGTTTATTGCTACCTTTACCATTCACAGTTGAACCATACCGCTGCAGTCCCCCAGTCGAGCTGCAGCCATCATTAGCGGTTCGATGGAAAACTCGTGGGTCTAGCATTTTTTGAGCTACTTGCAGCGAGTACTGCATGCATGGGTGGGTATTAATAATGCTGCACGTCGGAAATCGGTTATGTAGGTCGAAACCAATGCTCCTACAACCGCTATAGGTAACGCAAACGATGTTGGCGTCCACCCTGACAGGTGACAGGGGAAAAAAATATGGCTGAAGACCACAGCGACCCTAGTAGACGATGGCCGTGCACTCTAGCGGTCTACAGGAGAAACACAGGTGGTGAGAGCATCTGTGTGTATTGCTTAAGCAGCCATTGGTAGGGACCTGAGTGCGAGACTTGACACTGTACTAAATATTAATTCTCTTCCAGACTTAGACATAATCTGGTATTGTTTTTCCTAGTGATGGAAGTGATACTGATATTAGCATGCGTTATTATAAATTAATAACGTATAAATAATTTATTCAATTTACCTTATTCAATTTACCTTTGTTTTACAGACATGACATAATAATAAGTATACATAATAATATTTGATACACACTCAAAAGCAAAACATTTATGGTGATGGTTTTTGTAGAACAATGTTTGCTGTGAGCATTCAAGACACAATTATTCGCATATACCGCACAGAAGTTATCACATGGGTAAGTCATGTAGACGATGGTAAATGGACAGTTACTATCTTCATAACATTTGGCACTGGTGCAGTTAGCGAATGTCTTGCTACAATACTTGCACTCGCTTCCCGATGAACGACAAACAATGCCATTAGCTTCTTATATTTATACAGTTCACCAATCAGGGTAAACACTGCATTGCTCTTATCACATTAGAAAGTCTTGTATTCTGGGCTGAACATGCAACGGCCACTTTCATGTCGTCGCACATTACAACTTTTACTAAAAGTATTTCCACAATAGCAACATTGATGCTCTAATGCTTGCAGCGAGTATTCAGGGACACTTGCTGATGTCGGTGATACAGATGGTAAGATTTCAACCATTGATCACATCTTCGTGTTTAGCAGAGTACACGATCGTAGTAGGGAATGTAATCGTAACGATCTGCTGTCCACCACCACACTCGCCATCGAAATGACATCTGTTTTTACATTATGCTCGCTTATATACTATTCATACTGTATGCTATTTTGCGTTGCCCCACTCGGTTTGCCTCAGTAGATGACTGGTGACTTTGTGGTGAAAATGTCAGCATGGTTGCTGGATAGAAATATACTACCTTATTAAGTCGATCGCTGTATAGCCTGCGAAGTTATCAATTCGACCTCTCAACTTATTTACACTTGTTCATCTTTCAGTGTTGTAGTTCCCCTTTTCTTTTGCCGCTGTTCGCTCCCGATATGTCTTACACCAGCTCCTGGGTGGCAGTGTGTCTGTAACGGTAGCACTACCTTGAAAATATTCTAGGCATGGTAAACAGCCAAGAACCTCTTCGTCCCGTTGCATAAAGACCTGAGGTGTTTGTAGACCGATTTTATTTCGAGTCATTCATATGCGACAAGGAATTCTTAGGCAGGTATGCAGGCTCGGTATCTTTGTCAAGTTCAGGCAGGTGATTAAATCTTTCCATATGAAACAATATGCGATAACATTTTTTGACCACTCGAATAGCATGCCATAATTTTCACTATATTCACCCGACGGGAGAAAGATGATTTGAGCGATGTGTGTTGGTTGTTAAAAATGCTTTTATAGACCTTAAAGTGAGTAGGTTGAAAATAAGCGATATCCTCTACCAAAAACAGTTTTTTCGAAACTATATTTTGAAGGCATGCTAATATTTACGGCATGATATATAAAAACTATATAAATTTTTACTGTATTACTGAATACCTCTCCTAAAGGGAAGTGAATATGTGGCCCAGCTAGTCTGCCACCGTAGAGCCTGATTCCCCTCACTTTCGTCTAGTGTTCAATAATATAAGTTCGTATTGTCGTGACTTGCATGGTGTCCGCGCTGCCGGTCGACTGCCTAGGCTGTCTTACAGATTCTCACTATGTTAGTTCATCGTGCGACGTCGGTCGTGTCGGATGTGTTCCACTGCTAGTGCTATGAGTGTTGGTTGTAATTTGAACGCGATACTTTCGTTTCATTCGATTCGTAAGGAAGTCGTTTGCTATTTGTGGTACTTACCAGGACAGTCTGGTCTTGTCTAGCATCGTTTAGCACAGAGCATACAGCACTCGATGCATGTGCAATTTGTAAATGCACTGATTGGCAAGTGCTTATAAATGCTTTTCCTTTACATTATATTTAAATGTTAGTTTAGGTCAGTGTTAAGTAGTGTTAAACATATTTTTCCCACATTTCACAATCGACATTTTTTGCCAAAAATAATGTACAGCGCTCGATGCTCGCGAAATTAAAATAGGTTGTTAAATACTTATAACATTTTTGCATTTAAACTAGAGTGCCAAAAAAAAACTGGTATAGGCGTGTGTATGCAAATAACATAGGTATGGAACCAACAAGAGTAACTCGATGCGGTCAGCAGCACCTATATAAGACAACAAGCGTCTGGAAAAGTTCCTAGATCGGTTACTGCTGCTACAATGGCAGGTTATCAAGATTTCAGTGAGTTTGAATGTGGTGTTATAGTTGGCGCACGAGAGATGGGACATAGCATCCCTGAGGTAACGATACAATTTGGATTTCCGCATACGACCATTTCACGAGTGTACCGTGAATATCGGGAATCCGATAAAACATCAAATCTTCGACATCGCTGTGGCCAGAAAAGGATCGTGAACGAACGGGACAAACGACGACTGACGAGAATCTTAAACGTGACAGACATGCAACTCTTTCTCAAATTGGAGCAGATTTCAATGCTGGGGCATCAACAAGTGCCAGCGTGCGAACTATTCAACGGGCCATAATATTTATGGGCTTTCGGAGCCAAAGGCCGACTCGTGCACCGTTGTTGACTGCACGACAGAAAGCTTTACGCCTCACCTGGGACCGCCAACACCGCTATTGGACTGCTGATGACTGGAAACACGTTGCCTGGTCTGACGAGTCTCGATTCCAATTGTATCGGGCGAATGGACGTGTACGGGTATGGAGACATCCTCATGAATCCATGGACACTACATGTCAACAGGGGACTGTTCAAGCTGGTGGAGGCTCTGTGATTGTATGGGGCGTGTGCAGTTGGCATGAAATGTAACCTCTGATACTTCTAGATACGACTCTGACAGGTGACAGATACGTAAGCATCCTGTCCGATCACCTGCACCCATTCATGTCCATTGTGCATTCCGACGGACGTGGACAATTCCAGCAGGACAATGCGACACCCCACACGTCGAGAGTTGCTACCGAGTGGCTCCAGGAACACTCTTCTGACTTTAGACACTTCCATTGGCCACCTAAATCACCAGACATGAACATTATTGAGCATATCTGGGATGCCTTGCAACGTGCTGTTCAGAAGAGATCTCCACCGCCTCGCACTCCTATGGATTTGTGGACTGCCCTGCAGGATTCATGGTGTGAATTGCCTCCTGCATACCTTCAGACATTAGTCGAGTCCATGCCACGTCGTCTTGCGGCACTTCTGCGTGCTCGCGGGGGCCCTACAAGATATTAGGCAGGTGTACCAGTTTTTTTGGCTCACCAGTGTATAATGAATTTTTATATGTTTCCATTATCGCATAGCAGTAATTCCTATCTTGCATTACTAATGGTTTAAAATGTGTGTTGTTTTGTGGCAAACAAAGAGNAGTAATGCCTATCTTGCATTACTAATGGTTTAAAATGTGTGTTGTTTTGTGGCAAGCAAAGAGATACAGTCATTACAGGTCGTGTAATATGTATCGCACTTGACGCATTGTAGTCATTTTTGGAGTTGGCCCCTGTTATCATTCGTTATTTTTCATGTCGGAATGCATACTATCTTTAACTAAACTTCGTGGTGAGATAGCAATGCTGATATCACTATTATGGACTTTGACTCCAGCGTGTTTTTTTTATGTATTGTGATTTGTTATGACTTCATGCTCGTGATGAACTTTCATACATGCCAGTCTTTTATTGTTTGCTACATGACTGATTTTCATGTACAGAGAAGTTTCATGTGTTTTACAATTGGTTTTACTGACCCTTGAATTTGACTCATGGTGTTTATTAATATTAACGTGCACATGTTTTAGTGTAACCTGCGACTGCGTATGTCTTGTAATCGGTACAATTGTAAACCGCTATACTTTTCAGTACATGACTGGTTGTTAAGGGTTAACTAGACTAACGATGATACGGCACAGCCCCTTGTGTTGGACTGATGGTGCTAGTCGTACATATAGCTGATTTCGCAGTCCTGGCCCCTCACTGCTCTCCCCTCAGTGTCAACTTCTAAGATTTGACACCTCAGTGCTGCCTTCATGCAGTACCTTAACCGAGCAGTTGTGTTTTATAAACGGTCAGTTTTCTATGGTTGCAATAATTTGTGTCACCATCCAACCATTCAAATACGAAGCTATGTTGCAATTATTTTTGAAGTGGGGCAGGGGGAAATCAGTTTGCACCTATTGGTTAGACGAATGCGTGCAGGCCAATGCGAATGTGTGTGCTAGTTCAGACCCTAGAGTCCTACAAGAAACTGAAACTTTGCGATGTACCTGTATCTATAGCTTTAATTATCTTTACATTTGTAGATGATTGTTACTTGTTCCCGAAATTCAAAGGTTTGGAAAGGTTGACCAACTATGCTTGTAACAGGGCTTAAGGCCTACTTGTCCTCATATCCTTGATTGCAGTCGGAAGTGAGGAATGTGATATGGATTTGGTGGTCGTATCTTCGGTGAGTGGGAAACATCGGGCAAATATGCTTATAAGAGGTCCTTTACGTGTTGGGGTGATGCCTATGTTATGAATTTGGTGACTATATCTTAAATGGTTCGGATATTACATCCAACTACACTTATAAGTGGCCTTAGGACGTACTTGATGCGTGCGCGAGGTGCAACTCTATGCTAGCATGCGTGGGTAGGCTTCGCTCGATGTCACGCATGTGGAATGACAGAGCAGCGGAAAGGAGACCAGAATGAATATGAGAAAACATAGGTGGGATGAGATAGAGCATGAGACTCGTCCCTGATAGGACGCCTGGTGAAAGGAGACCAAAAGGAATATGAGAAAACCATGATGGAATGACAGAGCATGAGACTCGTCCCCGCCAGGACGCCAGGTGAAAGGAGACAGAGAGAATATGAGAAAACCATGGTCGAATGACAGAGCATGATGGGAGAAGTTACATTATGGGACAATGAACTCGAATATTCTTCAGACAAGATGGATAGTGCTGGAATGGAATGACAGAACATGAATG